>JAGVSQ010001247.1:0-14274 GCA_022683975.1 Rhyacophila evoluta | reverse complement strand
AAATATAACTTTATATTTCTTTAAATCACTAGACAAGAACACTTATAAGTTTTCACATTCCTCTGTATACTACGGACCGTGATGAAAATTGTATTTTTAAAACACTTTCAATGTCATGATATAAATACACTACGCATGTGTCGATTTACTGTCGTTTCATGTAATTAAACGAGCTTTCTTTACTTTTTGCATTGAATATTAACTAAATCAGCTTGCCTAAATTCTTATTTATTTATTTATTACATATTGTAACATTAAAAATTACAAGTTTAATACGTTAACAACACGATATACATATAGTTATGACGAAAATATTAAAAACATTTTAAAATATAAAAAAAGAATAAAGAAATAATTACAACAAATATATTTATATAGAAGGAAAAAGAGAGTGTCTACCAAGTAAGTAAGACAAACTCTATTCTAATAATGTGTGTAATAGTATCCATCTAAACTCGCTCCAACATATGTGGAAAATGTCAATATTCGAGGAAGTGTCGTTACGAGCATCACTATTGCTCTCCGCATTGGCATGACTCATGGCAGTATAGTCCAATTCTCATGAAAAATCATCTATTAAGAGATGTTTTACATTGCGGAGATCCATATCCATTATGGAAATAAAAAAAAGAGTACACTCAGTATATTAATAATAGCTTTTTTCGATACTCACAATGTAGGCAACATAATACACGACCTATCAAAATAAATGTCGAATTTGTATTTAAATTTAGTTTTTAAGTTTAAAAAAAAGGTCATGTAAAATTTTCGTCCAGGATAAAGAATTTCCACCACATCGATTTATTTGATTTTTCTTAATTAACTCATTAAATTAATATCAGATTATACAAATAAAACACCGGTTTTAGTCTTCGTGTACTTCAACACTGTGTCTAACTTTGGTCCAAAATCATTAAATAAACTGTTGTGTGTCTCCTGTAAATATTTCCCCGTGTGAATAGCGTCCTTTTTTCTTTATGCTACACTTTCGTAGCGCTTTTCGTGCATTGTAATTATACAGCCATTGTGGTTTTTTCAATTTCTACTTAGCTCACAATAAGCCAACGAATGCTTATAAGGACGTGGTTATTGTTACTATAATAAAAGAAATTATCTTACTGTAAACACTATGCGTCTATTCACAGTGCGTGTCGGCTTAAATAATTATCTAGTAATGATACGATACTTTAATAATAAGTATCTACTGGTTATATTAAAATTTCTCTAGAAAGTCTCTATTGGCAAGTGATCTATCTGTGTTGTTTGGCCGATGACCTCAGCTTTCCAAAACAGTGGTCTGTTGTGCAACTAAACACAACTTTACTTCCCTATCCCACGATATTTAATATGAAAAATTGTTGCCAATTTGGTCAGTGTATAAAATTGTAATGGCTATCCGAAATTGAGCGTACTTGCTTATCTACCATAATCGCTCCTAAAGTGAAGCATATGGAACTACACTGTGTGAAGATATCCACTCCGAAAGTGGAGTATATTTTATTGATTTATTTTATTCATGTTGTAATATTACAGATTAATAACACGATATACATATGATTATAACAAAAATATTAAAAACATTGAAATATAAAAAAGAATAAAGAAAGAATTTAAAAATATATATACAGAAGAAAGAAGAGAGTGTTTACCAAGTAAGCTAGACAGACCCTTTTGTTTATATGTATTTAGCAAAAATATGAAATATATGTATATACCCAACGTGGAGCATATGGATCTACACAGTGTGAAGATATCCACTCCGAAAGAGGAGTATATAGATCAATGTGAAGACGTTTTGACAGATTATTCACGAGAATAGTTTTTTCAGACAATTACTCAACCCAATGGGCACACAGTCCTGCATTTTTAGATTTTTTTAAATCCGGTAGATGTGGCATCGTACCCGCATTCCCCGGATTGCTAGGCGCGGACGCTTCCAACTACGCTAACGGGGAAACAACTGTGATATTATTGACCTTAAGACTGTACCTAAGCAGAAGACATCCATGCCACAATTTATCGAACTGAGTAAAATTATTGAAATCTGAATTGAAAACTCAAGAAAAAGGCTTCCACCTAATAAATTTTCCTGTTTTTTCTTATATAACTTATTAAACTGATGTCATATTGACTAAATAAAATACCAGTCTTAGTCTTCAAGCACTTCAAGATTCAGTCTATGCAATTTTGTCTTTGGGCTAGAATCATCAAACATTTTTTGGACATCCTGCAAACAAAATTCTACGTGTGCTACATCCTTTTCCTTTTCCATAATCGATATGCAAGAACACTCTTCGCATACAACTAAGTATTAATTCGAAAAATTTGCCTTGTTTGATCATTGTTATATATTTGATATTTAAAATCTTATAAAACCTAACCTAATTTTCCTATGCAATACTTCTATTATTATAATTCTTTTGATGAATTTGTTTCTTTCCTATCTATTTCGGTATTCACACCATCATTAAGATTATTGCGACCCGACCGAAATAGTCATTGAAAAACTCACATTTATAATTACAATACGAAATAATATTCATCTAATAAAAAATCAATTTTTACGTAGTAAATTTTAACTTAATTTGTTATAAACGATGTATATAATACAGTATCTTGTTTTTTTTTAATTACGGTTAACAATGAGATGATTTATCATAAAAATGAAAATAAAACATTAATTGTTGATACGCATGGCTACCAAAGGCTGATTTAATTTACACTTTTATGAGAACTCGTTTCAAAAAAATAATAATCAAATTTACTGCTGGATTCATTTTAATTTACAGTTACGAATTCCGATTTTTGTCACAGTTCTTTCATTGCGAACGCTGCTTGCGTTTCGCCAATTTTCGGCTGGTTTTATTGTATACAGCCTTCGTAACGTAAAAAGGAATAACAACTTAGCTATTTACGAAGATGTATTAATATATATCATTGGAATATGTAATGTTTTTAGGGTCTATGAAAAAAACTTTTCAATTACAACCCTGATAAACTTTTTTGGAAAGATGATCCAATTTTTATAAGCTTTTATTTATTATCATTTATATTGTTACTATTGCTTTATATCAAAGTCAATGAGACAGTTGGAAATATTTCACTGTACTAAAATTTCGTTAAAGCGTACACGAAAAAATCTTTGTCAATTACAAGAATTAGTCTTAACTCCTGCCAGTCGCGATGTATTATATATGATCTTGCCCTGTACGCCAGAGATTTTCGAGATATTAAAACATGCAAGAAAAATAATTAGACAAAATTTGAGACTCACAGTTGTTTGATGTGACCTCGCAACATATGTGTTATATGTATGCATTAATGAGTTAATGTCGACACAATTTTTCAGACAGAAAATATTGTTCGTTTAGTAGGAGAAATCGTCCCGACTCACGAGTGAGTCGTTAGCGTAAAGGAGACGTCATCGTCTGACCCACCGATGAGTCGTTGGCGTGCATACGGTTAAATAGGTTTGTCAATCAACAACGTCAAGGAGACAAATATACTGCCATAGCCAACAGGATAACTGCTTCTTAATAAATTGTTCCGTACAGAAGGTTGCGGATTCAAATCTCACAGCTATATAATATATTTTAGAAATATAAATGTTTTAAAAAAATAGATGACTTACACTTTTAATAACAATATACCAAGATGTCTTCACATCGTGCAGGTCGATATAATCCGCGTGTATAAATATTTTTTTTTTATACCATGTTCGCTCCCAAAGTGGAACATATGGATCAACACAGTGTGAAGATATCCGCTCCGAAGGTTTAGTATATGGATCTACGTAAAGTGAAGACATCTTGACTGATTATTTTTCACGAGAGTCGATTGTCAGACAATTACTCAATACAATGGGCACTAGGCCTGCATTTTTTGATTTTTTTAAATCCGACACATGTGGGAATCGTACACGCATTCCCCGGATTGCTAGGCGCACACGCTAACATCTACGCTATCGACGAGATATAATTTACAATATGTATAAATCTATAAAAAAATATATAAAAAATACCCTCGAAGATACTCGCTGAAATTCACTTAGCTGAAAAAAAATTGTAACTCTTTAACCATATTATAAAACTTGAAATTTATTAAAATTTGAGACCTAAGAATATATTGTGTTTTAAAACAAAAAAATTATAGAGTATTTTTTTCGATCCTCAAATCATAAAAAATAATGGTTTTTCAATTGAGAAGCATATTTGACTATGTTCAATATTTTTACATCAAATGATATTTTTTTTGAATGTCCAATATTATTTGAAATTTATTACAGTTAACTATCTCTGTAGATAGAAAGTCCAGAGCCTAAATGAAAATATGGAAAGTGAAATGATGCATAAAAATATTTTCAATACATTGTTGTGTATGAACGAAAGATAATTGGTAAATTACATTAGAATTATAGTAATGGCGTCCGGTATAAATTACAACTTGAACGTATAATAACATATTCTTTATAATCTTTGAGATCTCGGTGTCTTAAAGTGCAATGTTGCTAACTACACTTTAAGCTGTTTCAGCCATCTTTTTGTATCATACTTTATACATCTACCGTATTAATTTGACGACTCAAATTCATTTAAAACGTACCAAGAAAATTTTCAACTCCATTAAGCTTGAGACCTACACTGCAAAATATTTTTTTTTCAACTGTATAAAGGAAAAAGGACGTAAGCCTCAATTTTTCAAATTAACTTTTTTCGATAGTCAGAATGTATCCAACTTAATACACGTTCTGTTAAAAGGATGTATGCTGAAAATTGAGAATAATTGCTTAAGCTTAGTTTTTAAGTATAAAAAGGATCGCCTGTGAAGTTTGCGACCAGGAAAAAGAGCTTCAATCCAATCAATTTAATTGTATTTGTTGAATAATAATTAAATTAATATTATATTGAGTAATTAAAACACCAGTTTTAATTTTTGTGTACTTCAAGGTTGTGTATGTGTATAGTTTTGACTTTGGCCCAAAATCATTAAATAATTGTTTTTTGTGCGTAAAATTTGTTGTGTGGGTTACGTCCTTTTTTCTTTCCTCGGTCGATATAACCCTGCTACATTGTCTTCGAATCTTTCAAAATTATGTCGTTCGTAAGAAGCTTTACAAATTAATCATATACAGTGTGTTTTGTATTAAAAAAATAATCGCAAAAATAAATATTAAGATGATCAATTTGTACACTTCTGTAAAATTAAAAAAAAACGCTAGAAATTTGTACTTTAAGCTAATAACTCGTTGATATTCGAAGTTTTTTCCCAAAGTTGTAGCTTTTGCAGCAAATGGATGATTTTTTTTTTGCATTTGAAAGCTGTAATAATTTTACGAGCTTTTTAATGTACATGATAAAAGATACTACTATACAATGTTGCACACGTTACATATTATCAACTTTACAATCTCTTCAATTTAATTTATGTACTATGCTATTGCAGTTTAAATATTTTAATCGCTTAGACTTCACTTTAGTTTCTCACCGACTTGTCGTTCAAGTTAGTTAGAAAACGTATCGTTTAAAATTTCATAAATATTAGAAATTTAAAAATACCTTAGTTGGCAGTCTTAGATCTTAAACGATAATAGTAAATACCCCCATTTAAACGTCAACAAAGTGAAGTTTATATTTGTATGTGACACTCCGTTTTAATATTAATATTAAAACGGAGTGTAAAATTAGTTCCTAATATCGAATACACAACAATACTAATGTATGCGGGAGAGTGTCTTAAACTGATGTACATATCAATCTATAATACTTAATAATGCAACAAGTGAAGCCAAGCTCCGAAAGTACATGGATCTCAAAATTATTAAAATAATCACTCCATGTATGGATCTTTACATTGCAAAGTTTTACTTGATAGGGTTTTTTCACTACAATTTATTGTCAGTTAATTGCTTAACTCCTTCCGGTATCCAGTCCTGCATCTTTAATATTTTTAATCCAGCAGCTGTGGTATTCGAACCAAAAACTTCCAGTTACGAAGCATCCGAATAGTCTTAACATGAACTATATATTCTTAAAGCCGACCAAATTTCAGCGTTCTTTAAGGCTGATAAATACAATCTATATAATGTATTCGGCAGAGCTATGCGATGTAGGTACGACCTGGGAAGACGCAAGAATACTGACTGGCGACCGATTCATAGAGTCGTCTTGTGGTTTCCATATACATAATCCACTTAGGGAGCGAATGTGGAAGATGAAGAATTTATGCAGAAAACATATAATACCTTAGATACAAACTGTTTTTACCATGACTTCAGCAAGCTGTTATATTATTATCGTACTGAATATATCATATATGAAACTCTAGTTAAAGATATGTTTAAAATTCTGTGTTTCAAAGCTCCGATCTGCGTCTTAGAAAAAAAAACACTCACCTGTATGTGCAACGGAAGTATCTCGACAAAAACAGGAGATTTATCCGCGAATTTTGCCCTGTAAGCTTTTGTGAAAGCTTACAATGTATTATCTGCTTAAAAGCGCTTTTTGATCACATGTCTTTCACCGCATCAACCTTGCTCTGGTGATGTAACCACAATTTTCGTAGTTATTTTTATACTCCAATTGATGCTGACTAAGCAAAAATTTCGATGCAAAGATGTGTTTTCTTCCTCATACACCTACAGTCTTCCTGCATTCCGGGAATTGTCAATCCAAGACTGATAATTAGGACTGAGACAAGCCACAGATCGACCATCGATCAGACTGACAGACTGTCGACGCGGACTGACTAATATATGGGCTGCCTCAATCCTAATCATCATCTTGAATTGACGGTCTTTGGACTGCAGGCGAACTGTCATAAACACGCTGTCCATCGCTGTTAAAAATTCCAATCAAAATAAATGAAAATAATAATATAACTAATAAAATATTTTTTTGTTTATTTTCAGACCGCCATCTTCACGGTCGTGTTGTTACCGTTTCGAGTGATGGTAATATGCTGGCTCCTAGTAACGGCATGGATGCTCGCATGCGTCGGGCTGTACGGCCTGACCGAAGAAGACCTCAGAAGTAAACCTATGACAGGATGGCGGAGGTATGCAAGCGCTTTCATTACCACTACTTACGAACAATTGGCTTCTTCATAACCATTAATTATCATTGATAAATGTATCATTGTAACTGTAAATATCGTAGAAAAATAGATTACGTTTTATTGTACATCGCGAGTTTTTTTTATCAATGAACTGATATTGAATGAAATATTCAGTTATCATTTACTTTTGGGAATTCCATTTTACAGTAATTCGATAAAAATGTCCGTTGTTTCGAACCGATTCTTAAAATCGATAAAAAGCGTACAATCCTGATTCTTTTACAATACTACAACATGATTGATATCTGATAACTATGCTACTATTTTGGTCTCTATATTATGAATATAATACATTTAATACACGATTTTCCCTGAGATGCATTCAAACTAATTCTTTATTAAAATTAATTTAATTCATCTTCTCATTAGAAATTCATTTCAAAACTTGGCTGTATACAATAGTTTGACTTTTGTTGGTCGTTGGTGATGATTTTAAAAATTAAAAGTAACATGGTTGTTTTGTAAATGATAGCTAAAATAACATGTGAAAATTTCACGTCATTTCTATTTTTCATTTGGGACTAGTTGTTGTGCCAGACAGAAAAACTGATGTGTTTTCTATGTAAAGCGGATAATGGACATTTTTGCGTGAAAAAGGTTGCGATTGAATTAAGTTATTAATATTATTTTCCATGTCCACTCCGAAAGTCAAGCATATGGATCTACACAGTGTGAAGACCTAAATACATTTTTCATCACGACTTTTAATTATTAGCTTGTTAATTAATTAATAGTTTGCTATCCGTGTCTTCCTTTTTGAATTGATTAAAAATTTTACGCAATTATGAGAATAGCAACCGCAGATTCCCAACACCACAGTGGGCGCTTGTCTCTCGGCCGCCGGAAGGATTATTATATCAAGTAAAATTATTGTAAATTGGAATTCAACAAAGTAAATGTTAACTTAATAATTTGCCGAATTCGTTAGATATATTAATTGCAAGTATATATATATATATATATAATTAGCTCTATTAAATCGTGTGATTTAACCAAAGTTTTATAGTTTAAGTAAAATAATTTTAAAATTAAATTTTTATGGAGTTATGTCACATTGAAGCCGATCCAATAAATATATCGTACATTTAAACACAGTGGTGATAGTCCATAAAACTTGATCAAGCTGAACAGTGCTTACAATATAAATACTGTCACAATCCATTGAAAGGATTGTATATCGAAGTAGTCCTTCTATAATAATGTACTGTAGTTTGTTAACAATTTTAATATCGTTGCCAATATTGCAGGAATACGTTTCTTGATTTTTTGTTTTAAGTCACTTGGTAAAGAATAGTTTTATTTTTTTGAATTTCTTGTATTATTTGTGTATTTTTGCATTGAAATGTACGTTAATAAAACGTGTACAAGTTACTTGTGTTTGTAAAAGTGCCAATAATTACGAGAGATTGCAGAAAATAAAACTATCCTTCACAAAGTGACTTAAAGCGAAAAATCAAGATACGTGTTCCTGCAATATTGGCGACAACATATTTTTAAATATGATAAAAATGTAGTTTAAAATTTTTATAAATTACTTCTTGCAGCAAAATTCGTAGGCATATCACCACTGTGATTAAAGGACACTATTTAAAAATACACTCATCCCTCAGTTTACGCGGTAGATACATTTCAAGAGAAACCGCGTAAATCGAAACCGCGTAAATCGAAACCGCGTAAATCGAGACTTCATGCAACATACGCGTATGCTACAAAAAATGTAGGATTTTTTGAAAAATGTATCTTTTCTAGCCGCGTAAAAGTGAAACCGCGTAAATCGAGGAATGAGTGTACAATTCTTGTTTCATTTTGTTTTTTTTTTTTACTTAATAATTTGTATATTTACATGTGTATTTCTTTCAGGGTTTCGCATGTTTTATTTTTACACAGTGTTCATTAAATTTTCTGCACGACTTACCGGGTGGTGGTTGGTAAATTGGTTTGAAATTTTTAGAACGGTACTAATGTATTTTTAACCAAACGGTGGTAGAGTAGACACAATGAAGTTAAGCAACGTAGTTTTTACTTTAAAATGTATATGAATCACCGCTTATATGGATCTATACGATAGGTCGGTAACCTTTTGGTGTAAGAAGGCCAAATATTTTACGTGGGGATTAGTGCGGGCCGCACCAAAACGCTGCTGGTTTCTATTATTTTAAGCATACCCATATTATTTCCAATTATTTGTCTTCCACACTAAATAGCTCTCCTTTTCATTAGACACAACGTATCATTTAAAATAAACTTAATGCTGATATAAATTATACTTCATACTAGAGCAGTAGTCTCCAACCTTTTTGCTGCTACGCCTTCCAAAAAAAACAAAAATCAGCGCCTTTCCATCTATTACGTTTTTGATACATATAATGATATGCACATATTCTTTTTTAAACAAATGACGCCCCTCTGGAAATAGTCTGCCTCTCAGATTGTTAACCGTTGCATTACAGGTATATATCCAAAGTGAATTTATTCCACTATGCCTTTGTCTTCCCAGTTAGTGTAGTTGGTAGCGCGTGCGCCTAGCGATCTAGGAAATGCGGGTTCGATTCCCCATCTGGTCAGATTTTTAAAAATCTGAAAATGCAGGACTGGATACCTATCGGGTTGAGCAATTGTCTGACAAACGATTCTCGTGAAAAATAATCTGTCAAGTCGTCTTCGTATCGCGGATATCCATATGCTCCACTTTGGGAGCGAATATGGTACATAAAAATATAAATGCCAAAATCTAAAAGAAAATATTTTGAGTACGTACTATTCGTATAGAAGAAGGATGTAGCATATAAACCAGTAGAAAAATCTTGCCATGCAGTTATTTTATACAAAACATACTTGTTCAAAATGTTATCCTTTAGATTTTGCCAAAGTAACATTAGATCACTTCGGAAATAAGCCCCTGACATAGTTTGATTGTTAGTCAATCGCTGAAACCATTTGAAATTGAAATCTGCATATTTTTATATTTAAAATCCTGCAGTTACTTGATATGAACGTGTATCGTCTGGTAACGTAGCGTATGAATTAGTCGTCCGCCCACCAGGGAGACACTCTTGTTGTTAATATTTTCATTGTCTTTGCATATTACACTGCCTGGCTTAATTGACGTAAAGAGTTTCTCAAAGTTTGTCAAAGAACTTTCACAACATCCAAACGTGTATTGCTGTTCTAACCGCTGTATTGAGTTATTATTCAATTAATGTCAAACAAAACTAGAACACCGATACATCATTTTGTTATGGTGATAAGCTGTGCTTCCGAATTAATAAACTATCATTTGAATTAGTGGAACCGGAAATCAGACAGTAATAAATTTTATAATAGGTTCTGTAACAACGGGATTTTTTAAACGCGCTACAAATACCAAAGCCTATTTTTCATAATCGATAAATTCCGCATATTATTTATGCGACCGCAAGGTGAATGAGTAAGTTCGGCAGCGCGTCAGTCACAATACTCGCTTTATTGCTCACTCACACATTTATAGCTATTTTGCATCTCTGTTTCCCTGGTTTTGTCGCCGTCGCTTTGTCGCCGCGACACCTATCGTGCTCATGGCCTTATTCTGATATGAATACTTCATTTTCCAAATCGATTAACTCCACTTTCTGGATTTTATTAAATTTTAATGTCAAAACACTCCTAACTGTATACTATTCGAAACAGATTTCTCTGATAATAAGTATTATCACTACTAAATGACAAAATTGACCAAAAAAAAAATCAATATATACTATTTTCTCATTTTTAATTAATTGAGTTAATTGATTTGACATGTAAAGCATTCATATCCAAATCTGAAGCTGAAAACTTGACTTTAAAAGTCATACAGAAATAACAACTCCGCATTGGACATATCTATCTTGTACATTATTCTGTCTATTTTGTTTTCTTCTAAACTTTTAATTCCGATTATGTCTAACTGACCACAGTATCAATGTTATCAGAAGGATACTAATCACATTCTGTGGGAATGTCCAAGAATGTGTAGGGAGTGGGAAGTGTTACTCAAGTTGGTCCAACCAGTTGTTGAACCCATCGGCCCATCCGTCCTGGTTGTCATACGGCGAGCGTGATGATTTCTTCTCATAAATTGCTTGACCAAATAAGTTTCCATTTTTTTCTCAGTCTATTTCTTTTAACATCAGCACACTTAAGTACGTGGTAACCTAAGTCTTGGGTAATTTATATTTACTCTCGTCAAATAAAGTAAATCGCTTCTCGATATTAGAGCTCCGGAATACACCTGATTAAGATCAGGGGTAAAGACGAGGCGGGTGTATGGTGGGCACATTTGGTAGTACTAATGCTATGTTTCTACCATGTTCACTCCAAAAGTGGTGCAAATAGATACCCATAATATATAAAAATATTCACTGAAGAAATAATATATCTTGATATTTACAATTTAAAGAGTTTTTGATCCAGTCCTGTATAAATATATAGATATTAAAAGCTGTGGGAATTAAGCCCGCAATGTCAGGCACGGAAGCTTGCTTGCCCTCAGGCTATTTGGAGGACCATTCGGTTGTAGAATTTAAAATCGGACATCCGCAATGTTTTAATTAGTAAAAAATAATAAAATATTCTGTTTTCACCGTAATTATAAAAGTATAAATTTTAATTAGCTGTCAACACTTAATTGATTATACTGGATACTATATCACTATTGATATTGAAAGAGGCTCTATTAAAATATGTGTATTGAAGTTATGTGAAGGCGTGATAACTAATCTAAATATTGGAGCATATTTCATCACAAATACCGGCCTATTTAGATGTATATCTCTTATGATATATTCCGATGCTAAATATTATCGAAAAATAATTTATCGAATTATTCGTTTCAACATTATTTTTTTTCTTTATAAACTCTCCGCTGCTGTTCACTCATTCCTACGCATTACACTACCATGTACAATACTTCTACAAGACTAGTCCGTTCTTAACACTTGGCCTGCGGGAACCGAAATATTACATTATTGTATACTCCAGCGGTTATCTGCCAGAATTGAAACGTTCCGCCTCATATTTTAAATAATTTGACAGCCAACTGTAGTCAAATACTCTTACTACATTGTAATAAAAAAAAACAGAAAACTTTCTCGCTCTATACTTCGTAATTTTCGTCACTCCTCCTCAGAGGATAATCAGGATCTAGGCAGGCATGGTTAATTTGGTCTTTTTTGCATTGCATTTCGCATATTAAAAAAAAAAACATATTTGATTATTTGTTTTCTAAAATTATTTATTTCCACATCGAAACCAAAATAATCACTGCTCCACTATTATTAGCCACGGGTTTTTTTTGTGAAATTATAACGCGGACGATCCAAAAAAGAAATTGAAATATGAAATTTCACATTTCCGATCAGTATACCTCAAGTTGTTAAGCAAAAGACGTCCAAGCCACAATTTATCAAACCGAGTAAAAAACGATTGAAATTACAAACAAACTAAAAAAATTTACAACTGTTATATTAATAAGAATGTAATATGAATACTAACATGGCATACAGTACATCTTTCCTGATTACTATTGTATATTATTGAAAAACGTACTACTTTAAAAGTAATTGAATGTTTTTTTAGTTGGACGTACACGTTCTGCTTGGATTTTTATTAATATTCCCATAACACCTTGGAATTAGTTGTATTTAGTGTACTTTTTGTTTATAAATAAAACAATATATCGAATCAATACAATACAACAGTATATAATTAAATTTATTAAAATATTTAAAAGTGCCATTATGATAATTATTTCATCTTATTTATATCGACTGTGGAAAGACTGAAATCGGAACTAATCTTCAATTTTTCAAATAGCTTTTATTCAATAATCAGAATATACACAAATTAATACACGTTCTACCAAAAGGATATAAGCTGAAAATGCCGAATTAGTGTCTAAATTTAGCTCTTAACTTAGAGAAAGAAATAGCCTATAAAATTGGCAACCACGAAAAAAAGGCTCCTCCTAATCAATTTAATTGGATTTTCTTGAATAACCTATTGAAATAATATCATATTCAGTAAATAAAACAGCAGTTTTAGTCTTCATGCATTTCGAAGTTGTGCCTTTGCAATGTTTCGACATGAGCTCAAAATCATTAAATGAACGTTTTTGGTCCCGTAAAATTTGTTCTATGAAGATTACGTCCTTTTTCCTTTCCGCAGTCGATACAGAATATGTATGGTCAAAAATTTGTATAATAACTAAGTAACCTTATATTTAAATTTCAAAACCGGAAACGTTCAAACCACATAGACATTTTGTAGGTATTATTTTTTGTAAATTGTTAGTATACGGATTAGAAAAAGTAGCGATTATTTCTTCTGGATGTATATTTTTGATTGCGTGGGTTTCTTTATCATATTAAAGTAAACTCATCCCTCGATTTACGCGGTACCCATTTTATTCTGTTTCACTTTTACGCGGGTAGAAAAAAATACATTTTTTCAAAAAATCATACATATTTTGTGGCATGTGTCACGCAAACGCGTATGTTACATGAAGTCTCGATTTACGCGGTTTCTCTTGGAACGTACCTACCGCGTAAACTGAGGGATGAGTGTATTGATGTTTTCGAAGTATTTTTTGTAATAAAATAAAATTTTTCGATTTGTGACTTGGACGTCTTCTGCCTAACTACATCCAAATGTCGTGACGTTATTATAATTTACTTCTGAATTGCAAAACAACTTTAGTCGTCTTCTCTTTAATGCGGTATAACAGCAAACACGTAAAAAATACTACAAATGAAAAGTGTAATAAAAGTACTTTGACGGTATGCGTTTTGTCAATTATTTTTTTCATCTTTCTTCTAAGCGTGTAATTGTTTCCGCATTGTTCGTTATTGGCGTGACGAATTTTACCGTTTTTTTACTTTCTAATATATTTATCATTTTTTTAAAACAATCATATTCATTTAGGTGTAAAATAAGAAAGATTTTTTCCCGTACTTTACGTAGCTTGTTCGTTTGATCACTATGATATTTTTGTTTTTAAGCTACAGTAAGAAAGCATGCTCAAAACGAAAGCAGTTGGATAAAGCCATGGATAGTATCCATACACGCGCAGGTACAGAAGTCTCAGAAATTTCTTCTGAACTCTCTCCACTATGAGGTCGTATTTCAACTGATTCGGGGCCCAAACAA
>JAGVSQ010001246.1:0-30508 GCA_022683975.1 Rhyacophila evoluta | reverse complement strand
GACAGGGATTCTTGGAGGCGGCACGTGGTGTCCATATGCTCCACTTAGGGAGCGAGCATGAAAGAAGAAGAAGAAAATAATTTGGTGCTCCTTCTTTGCTTTTTACTCTTTTTCTTTATTGATATAGAAATAAATATTAGAGAATCAAGGCATGCCATTAGGAGATTTGTTTTTTTTTATAAAAGAAATAATATATTCTATTTAACCACATTTCTGTTAAGATAACATAATTTTTAATAAGGAATTTATCTACAAAGATTATTTATACATCTTTTTCTTCTTAGAAAACAGAATACTTATGCCAGAATTCAACACTGAAGTAGATTCTTCACTGTTTCTACAGTGTAATCTTATTGCATCGGTATTAAGTTAACAATTGTAATCCATAAGTATTCAAAAATATCTTTATCAACAAAAAAATTTTCATTTGCATACAAACTTTAAAAAACAAAAGGCTTTTAAATATATAGCAACGAACAAACATCTACATATTTGAGTAGATGATACATTACGTTTCTTATGAACATTCACAAATGTAAATAAAATCCATATAACCAAACCAACTAACTGTGATAATAAATTATTAATAAAACGTAAAACATTACACAGCTTTATAAATACACTGCTGTTCTTTTCAAAGCCTCGCTTTTATAAATATATTACTAACATGTTACATACTACTGAAATAAATGTAAAGCTTATTTCCTTACATAATAGTTTAAATGATTTACAGTTTCCTTTAATGTCTATTAACGAAACTTACAAAGTATCCGCTTATTCAAGTAATTTTAATTCAAATCTAAAATATGTTTATAGCAGTCACTTGATTCTCCATCCACACTAGTTATGCGGTCGCGTGTTGTGGCGTAATGAACGTGAGACGTCCTTCAAAACTTCTTAAGACTTGGGTCAGCGTGCACTAGACTGCGCGTGATTCCTATTTTAATCATGTATTTGCTGTTAATATCTACCCTTGTTGAGGAAAGACATTCTCTTTCGGCGTAGAACTTCGCGATTTTTTCAAAAAAAATATCAGTGAAATTTTGTTGATTTTAAAATCAAATTTAGTAATTGATCATACTGAATTGCCTGGATTGAAAAGACCAAGATTTTTCTATTCGAGAATACTCAATGATCAGACAGTATTTGAAGCCGTAAGTGTTTTGTTGTTATATCAAAATTTACACGAGAAACTTTCGCATTTAAAATCCTATATTTTATGTCCTCGTCAAACAGAATATACAGTTATGTTCTTAATGATTTATAGGTGCGAATTAATTATTAATGTTATTTTCAAGAGACTAAATGTTTTAAAAATTATCTGTCCGCTAAATTATAGCCTATACAAGCAAAATAAATAATCTTCATGTATTTTTTTTCTTTATTTCTATCAGTTGTCTGTTATCTGTAATATACTATATGAATAAGATGTCTTATTCTAATGTCTCATATTAATGACTATTTAAAAAAACTTGTGATTGATTTAAAAATATCATTAGATTAGATATTATTGCCGTTTATAACGCAGTTTCACAACCGTGCTGATATTAAAACCCTGCATATTTACATTTGACATTAATTTTATCCGATATTAACCAATACTTCTGTCTGTTAATAACATCAAAATAATCGAATAATTGTTTCAGGAAAATTATCATGTTCTTCCTCAATATGCCCTCCATCCACCCGTCTCATTCTGGTATAGGTGTCTGGTTAGGCGTATCTCGGAGCTCTAATATCGAGAAGCAATCTATTTTATTCGATAGGAATGTCCCGGAGTATATATAAAATACCCAAAACTTAGATAGACAAGTATGTTGAAGTTAAAATAAATATAACGAAAAATAGAGACTTATTAAGTTAAGCGATTATGTGAACCTCCGTAGTAGATAATACATAATGTCCATATATATTATTAAATTCCTCCTCGGTAGCCACGAATATAATGTACACTCATTAGAACTGGAGAATGTGAATTTGAGTCTCACCGCTGAAGAATTTTGAAGGTCCAAAGATGCAAAATTGAATGCAAATTGCGCTGAAAACCATACCTCAAGAAAAAAAACTTAAAATAAGTTTTGACAATGTGGAGATCGATGTAGTCTGGTATGAACATTTTCACACTCATCAAATTCTCAGAGTATCATACAATGATATAAACAAAACCAATTATTATTTTAGTGGACTCCAATATAAGTCTAAATTTAGTTATCTCTGATAGTGTTCATTCTATAATATTTCACCGAAAGATATTTTAGTTTGTTACGCCACAGTGTGCGCCTAAAATCGTATTAAAAATATAATACATATTACAAAACTTCGAGTATTATGATAAATAAAGTGATTTCGCTTTAATACAAGTATTTTTATGTAAAATAAATAATAATTCAAATAGTTTAATTTTTAAATTTCAATTTAAATAAATTTACGTGCATCTCTTTCATTGTACAGTGGTTTCCGATGATTTATGTCAGATATAATAAAATGGATAAATTTAAAAAATAGTTATTTATTGTGTAAGATTCTAAAGATCAAAAACCTTTGAATCTATCGATGCATGTAGTTTTGAACATAGATAATAATAGTGTAGCCTGGTTGTCTGCAATAAGTAACAGTGTTTTTCTTTCCTCATAAAGCTGTTGCGTCACAGAATTCATCTCTATAGAGGATATTACGAAACCTTACCACAGTTTAGATGGTTTGTATGTGCCTTTAGATATCCAACTGTTGCCTCCAGCTACCTAATTGTTTTATTTTGACGTAAGAATGCATTGATTTTTTATCTTAAAAATGTTCAATATTTCTTCCAATTGAATAGTATTTATTTTTTAAATTTTTCTTACTCGGTTGCCGTTTGATCAACAAATTTTAATGGTATTATGAAATTATATAATTGATGATTCAACTACTCCTACCTATTTTATATAAACCTTATGACAGATAGATTAATCTATAGAATTGATACAAGATTAACTAAATACTAAAAAAAATTATAAGTATAAATACGTATATCTCTAGAGTAGGAGAGAAACAAACAAAAGAAAAAGATGGAAATAATATCTGTTTAATATATATATGTATGGGTATATTATTTAAGCCAGTTGAAACTTTCTAAAAGGTTTATTTCGGCTAAATAGCTGATATTTTATTTTAAAAATAAACAACGCACATATTTAACATTATTATTTAATCTTAAATTCACATTCGTTTGAAAGCTTAAAAATCTGCTTTCAATTTCATTGAAAGAGGCAGTTAAAATTTAAGTCTGAATAAACTTATTAATATGCTTAATCTTTGAGTATCATATATAATAGATTAATTACATTGCCAAACAATGTCATTGATATCTCAATTTTTTATCCCACATTTACACACTGGACTCTCCACAATCCCAATACGTGCTAAAGATTCTGCCATGTGTAGTGGTTTGGTCTACGACGGTTAATAGTGACGATAAAATTTCGGGGGAGTTTTTTGCGAGCGTACCACGGTGTGGTTTGTTCTCTGTAAATTCCTTTTAACAGGCCATGATTTTTAAGTGTGCTCCAAGACAGTTTATAAGATTTTTTTTCATTTATTGATCTGTTTGAAATTAAATATATATATTTGTGTACTGTGGTGTTAAAGATTTTATATCATTTTTTACGGTTTCATCTCTTATGCCATATGTCACATGTGTGTCCAAGAGATAATAACGTATCTTGACGGACCTGTTTTTACGAAAAAAAACATTATTTGCAAATGGTACAACATGTTGACACCAAGAACCAAAACTACGCATTCTTACTGATCGGTTACTGAAAAAAACAAAGCAATATCATCAGCAGTATTATATCAGACGTATAATATTCTATTTTAATTAGGTTCTCCGTCAAACTTTCTCAGTTTATCACTAATTTAAAAACAAATAATCTTTTTGTTTATGTTTAAGAGATGAAACCAATTAAACGACAATCATATAAATTACATTTGAACTAGGAAAAAATAAAATGCACTCGTATTGTGTTCATAAATCACTTTTACAGTTACGCTAGATGATTTTAAACAGTGGTGTTTTTCTGTTATTCACCATTCATTTCTTTATGTGTAAAAAACTCCAAGCCGAGATTAGCTGATCATTGTACGTTTAACTAATAAAACGTAATTACAGTTAATGGTGAAAATGTGAACTTTAATTTGACCGTGTCCCAAACTTAACGCCGTTTCATAATAGGTGCCATCCGTTTCCTGGGTCATTCAAGTGGTCAAAGAACTTGTCTTGCGATAAATAAGGGACTTAAAACCGGTACAAATGATAAAAAATACCGGTATTTTTCTCGTTACACTGTAAATCGGTATTTTTAAATGTGTTTTATTTTAATAAATTGATCTCAGTGTGGCTTTGAGGCAAGGAAATTTGCTCCAGTGCCAAAGCTTGCATTCGATTTTCACAGCTGTTAATCTTTTAAATTAATTTAAAAACACATAGTCGGATACCTAAGTAATTCTTGTGATAAATAAAATCCGTAAAAAAATTATATTTCGTAGATCAATATTTACTATATCTTCTGCAATAAAAATCTTCACATGTAGGAGAACAACATGCTCTATTTTCAGATATGACATACTTTATAACTTAGCTATTAAATTATAAGTGAATAATTTTATGCACCATTCAAAATCCAAATATGGAGCATACGGAGATCCATAAGGTAACAACTTACGTCAATAAATCGTATTTATTAGGATTGACCATTAAATTATTGGAAAAGTTTACTAAATTGTAGTATGGATAAAATAATAAAACATATATAATGGAATTGATAACTATACACAGAAAATATATGTTAAACGATTATTTAATAGAATGAATGAGGTTTGTAAAATACAATACAATATTTCAATTATTTTTTAATTTGAACGACTTTAGATGAATCAAAAATAAATTTTAATTCTTATGGAACATTTATTAAATTTTCTATAATATGGATGACCTCATAAACATATGATGAAGAATCTTTACACTGAAATGTTCATGCACCTTTATCTATAATATGTCGAAACCGATAAAAAAATGTTTGTGCTTTTGATGAATAAAAAAATAATCATTAATTAAATCATCCATATTCTAAGGCAAGCTAATTTTTTATTGCATAAAAATTAATCACAGCATTATAATGAATTTAGAAAATGATAAACACATATATATATCGACTATTTTACATTGAAAACCGGTTTCTACTGCAAACCCTATATGAAGCAGTAATTACTTACTACAGATTGTATATTGTGCAAGCCTATAAAAAGGCTTCACTAATGATGCATTTTCCTAACATTGTAGATAACCTCAGTGCAAATATACATTTAAAAGCTTACAAAGCTACGAGCTTTTAAAAAATATATTTATACGAGTATATACAATATTTAAAGATACATTATTTGATATAAATAAACATAATATTTAAAAGCATGAAAATAATGTCTTTCAAACAACCGTTGCCTGGGCGTATACCATGGTGTAACGAATTGAGGCGTTCTTCAAAGTACCTGAACTGTCTCAGGAGCAGCGTGCAATAGAATTTGCGTGATTCTTATTCTAATTAATTATACCATGTTAGTAGCCTTGTCGAGAAGAGTTGCACTCAACTCGCACGCCCTAAGATTTTGAAATTTTTTACATTACATTTTTACCTAGCAATCTGGGGAATGCGGGTTCGATTCCCCATCTGTCGGATTTTAAAATCTTAAAAATGCAGGACTGGATGCCCATTGGGTCAAGACGTCTTCACGTTGCGGGGATCCATATACTCCTCCTCTTTCGGAGTGGATATCTTCACTCTGTGTAGATTCGTATGTTCCACCTTGGAAGCGATCATTGTATAAAAAAAAATTAAAAAACCTTCCGCACATATTATTTTCTCTTTCCCATATATTTAAGTTTTATTTATTTATTTTATCATGCCCCAAAGTAGAACACATAGATCTTCACATATTAAAGACTTGCTTAAACATAATTTGAACGACAATAATTGGTTTTCAGTCGATAAATTAATTTATTATTATATCCACACATTTCTGCATTTATATCCAATCATTTTCAAGTCTTAAGGTGTAGGATTTAAAATCGCTACCTCTGGCTTCAAAACTCGCACGCCAGCCACTTTGTCACCAAGGAGACAAAATTATACAAAAATACTATTGAAATCAAATTCGGTTAGAAAATACTGAAATATTCTACGATTATGACAATAATTAAGTATTAATTATAATATATTGTAGAAACCGTTTGGTGTATATAAAAAAAATATATAACTATAACAATATACAGCTCTGTTATTTAAATCAAATACGTTTTTATTTAATTCTATATTTGGTAAGATTCTTAAATACGAATAGCTTAATATGGTTACCCAATATTTTATATAAAAACCTAATCGATTTTGGTCAATCTACGTTACTTATTAATTTATTTTAAGAAACAACTTTCACTTTAATTTTTAAAACAATATTATATCGAACGAATGATATCAGATATAATACAACCATAAATTAATTGAATATAAAAAACTGAGTGTAGCCTAAAGGCACAGGAAAAAGAAACTATTTAATATTTGAAGTAAAATAGAGGTTTGAATGTCAAACAAAATTATTGGTCTTATAAGTGTTTTAATAATTACGTTATTTACTATTCATTTGTTTTTTTTTTATTAATTAGTATTTCAATTTTTAAAATCTCAAAAAGATAATTCAATTTATAGTTGGGAAACAAACGGATGCAACTACATAAAGTAAAATATTCAGGAGAACCAAAAAAAGTATTATTTTTCTCTTATAACTTAAATTGAATTATAAAAAACATTAATGTAATCAATATACATTGTACACACGATAGAAACCAATCAATTTTGAATCGAAAATAAGTAAAAAAAAAACAAACTGTGTTCTCCTTACACCTTTCCTTAAGTCCTTATGGCTTATGGTGACATCCAAATGCATCTCTACTCGTATATATATTTTATCTTTTGTGATGAAACTTTTATCTTTATGTTACTAATAAACGTCATTAACTTATTTTGTCAAATTTATGACTTGCATTTATATGCTTCTCAAGTACAGAAATATATTTTTTTTTTATACCATGTTCGCTCCCAAAGTGGAGCATATGGATCCACACAGTGTGAATAAATCCACTCCGAAAGTGGAGTATACGCATCTCCGCAACGTGATGTTTGTCAGACAATTACTCAACCCAATGGGCATCCCGTCCTGCATTTTCAGATTTTTAAGATCCGACCAGATGGAAAATCGAACCCGTTTTCCCCGGATTGCTTGGCGCACACGCTACCAACTACGCTAACCGGGGAGAGCTGCTTTATATTTGAAAATATCAACCGATTACTTCTAAGCTACTGTAATTATATATATATATAGTGTTATGTAGTTCAAAGAAGCGATAGTACTCCGAATCAAAGTAACTTGCTAGTATGGTAGCATACTTGGATAGATAATTCACGTATCATCTTCCAAAGATCATTACTATTTGTATATACATATATGGCACATTTGTGAGATACATTAATAGCAGGTTGGCAAACACATTCAAGAGATTGAGTTCCTCTCTCACGATTCGTTTTTTAGCCTTTTTTGTACAACGGATTTATGTATTTGAAATCATACTATTGAAAAATAACATGAGGCATTCCGTTGAATCATTTTTGATGATAGCGCTAATTAAAGTTCAAATACGTGCGAACAATGATTTTATTGACTTTTCGTTCGGTGTTACTTCTTAGAAAAGAAATCCTACAGTTGCATGAACATAAAATAACAAATACCTGAAGCTTTAATCCTAAAGTAGACACTTATTTTATATTGAGACATTCTTTTTTCATAGAATGCAATTAAAATATTATATTAATTTCAGAAAAATTCTTCATTTTGTACTTAATAAAGCTCATTACAAAGCTCACTTTTTATGGTTTATCTTAGTAATGATGAATACCACTGAATAACAACTTAAAAGAAGGAATTCTTGGAGGTGCTATGTAATGTATGTATACACGTGTATGGTTCATATTAGAATTAAATATAGAAAAACAACGTTAACACGTAAATTAATATCACATTTCAAAGATGCTGTAAATATTTTAAAGCATTTTTGATTTCATATGATTGGTTCTCAGCCATCTATTTGCTCCATTAGGCGCATGTATTACATTAAAATGTGTATTAAAATATATTAATCGCTGTGCAATTACGAGATTTATATGTGTGACCGCCATCTCATAATAATTGATAAATGCATGCAGATACTAACCGAACCACAGTAAGTGATAATCTATTTTTTTCGATAAAAGCCCATTATTTGTATTTTAATGACTGTTATTTTTAAAGTACTGATTTACTACACATTTATAATGAAATTAAGTCTTGGTTCATGATATTAATTGAGAATGAAATGATTTCAATTATTATCAGATTGGATGAATAAAATAACAGTTTTAATTTTCGTGCAATTCATTATTGTGTCTAGTTAATATTTTGATTTTGACTCAAAATCATTAAATGGATGTTTTTATGCCTCCTGTAAAAAATCTGTGTGGGCTACGTACTTAAAGCTTCTTACAATCAATATTGTTGTTGGTTTTTTGTGTTTTATAACAAATTATAATTTGATTAAAATAGCATTTTTGAGATATTAATTCAGTATTAAAAACATTTGATTGCTTGCTTAAGTGAGTAAAATTTGTATTAACATTCTTTCATTGTTAGACGAAGAGTTTCAAATCAAATTCTCAACGTAAACAAACATTAAAATACCGTAATAAAATTTACTGTGCAACTGAGATGAATTGTATAGTGTGAAATAAAAAAAATATTGTATTACAGCCTTAAATAAAGTCGTAATTATGTGAGATATTTTAAATTAACATTCATTTTGTAACGATGAGAATCCATTCGCTAATAACTTGAGTAATAGTAATTAAAGTCAGAAACAAATTTATTTAACTTGGGTTTATTATTTAGATTAAATAATTAGGTATGTGTTGTTAAGGTAATTACTGTCTTTATATTATAAACAATGTCAGGTTTTTACTCAAGCTGATTGATCAGTTTTGTATGAGATTAAATTTAACTAATTTACTTCAATTTGTAATATTTTTTGGAAGACTTTAGATTATTCTGTGTTTTAATTTAAGCAACATGCAAATGTATAAAATAAAAAATAACATGCATATCTAACTAGTTATGATTGTTCGACATAATACTGAAAACAATATTTTCAGCGTTACTTAGTAAGTTTTCGTGTTAGAGAAATTCAAATGCTGCAATGGACATGGTCAATTAAATAATTCATCAAAATTATTTTTCAATATTCATGTATATAATGCAAATCAATATCTATTTTTTTAAAAATTCAACAGCTGTAGGAATCAAACCCGCGAATACCTATTCTCCACTAACTTTTTGGATAGCTCTCGGTGTTAAAATAGCAAAATTAAACAATGTACCTAATAGATGTATTAAAACTATATAAATTTAATTGAAACTGGTAACTGAGAAACAAATATAGAGACTATACATGTGTGTGCATAATATCGTGTTATTCTTGAAAGACTCCGGTGTATAAAATTATAATTAAATAATGACAAACACTTTAACAGATGTTTCTAAACTTTTATATGAAAAAAAATAAAGCATTAAAGCTCATTGAGCTTTGTGATTATCGCTGAAACATCAAGACGTTGCCAATTAAAAGCATCAGATATAATGATCGTATTTTTTGTATATTTAATAGGCATGTAATTATACTATTATAAATAATTTCCTGTGATAATTGCACGTGATTATATGTAATGATACTGCAAATTATTTATTGTATATTTGAATACGTAATGACTTATTTCGTGGGTTTGAAATGATTATGATGCCCCTGTGGCTGATCGTTATGCGCGCGTTTTTCTGTGGTGGAGGTTTAATCCTGAAGTTGGGTGAATGATTTTGAAAAAAAATTAAATATTAAATACTGGATGCTTAAAAATTTGAGCAATTTACGTGATAACAGCAATCTTCTAATATAAATATCGTCACTTCCACGACAAAATAATTTATCGAAAAAAATATGTAAAATTGTGCTTAGTGCAACCACATACAAATAAATATTCCATATTATCAAGATCAGTAGGATAAATAGGAATTTTTTGATACGTTTTTTCAAAATACATCAAACTGTTAATTTTTATGAGATGGAAAAATACTTATGAATGATATTAATATTTAAAATGCATTAATATGTCTTGTCTTAATTATAATTTATTATAATATCATAAATAGCGTAGAGATTAGCGTGCACGTCTAGCAATCCGGTGAATGCGGGGTCGATTTCTCATCTGTCAGATTTTTTTTAAAAAAATCTCAAAATCCAGAACTGGATGCCATTGGGTTCAGCAATTGTCTCACACATAATTCTCGTGAAATATATTTTCTTCTTACTTCTCGTAAATAAACTGTCAAGACGTCGTCACATTGCAGAAATCCATATATTATTATTTCGGAGTGGATATTTCTGTGTTAATCCATATGCTATACTTTAGGAGCGAACATGGTATAAAAAATTAATATAAAATCTTATTTAATTTTAATCTGTCATATTTCTTCTTCTTCCTGAACAATATAACATATTCTAATGTAGTGATTTGCTTTGGAAGCGATGCTATGTATAATACATTGTAAAGATCCATATATATATATATATACTATGCCTGGTGTGGCTATGTTTGACTGTCTTACATAGTATATTTATTAATTAAATATAATGAATGTTAAATAAATACACAAGTATTTACATGATATAAAAATTGGTCTGTATCGATTACTTTATATAAGAATGAGGTTACATCCAATCGCTCAAGTAAATATGAATTCGAGCTTCAATTGTTCAAAAGCTTATTATGGTTATTCGACAATATATAATTTGTACACAAAGATATCTAGTTTTTCCATTCCCTAATTGATGAATTCAAATGTAATCAAAGTAACATTTACGATGTCCATTAAAAATACATCTTAATAATATCAAGACTTGACACAACCATCGGCTGTTTCATTAATCAACCCATATAGCATCCAGTTCTACATTTTCAAATATTTAAAAACCGCAACCTTCAATACCAAAACGCTTTCGCTAACCTATCAGCCATTAAGTCCACAAATAAAAATATGTTTCAAAGATATGTAGCTATTTTGAAGTCCAACGTCAAGCTCAATTAAGACATTTTTCAAAACATCTTCATAGCTAAACATTTTTTGCAGATACAAGTAGACAGTACGATCGTAAAATTTAACGAAAGTATTTATGGGCTGGTGAAAAAATGATTTAAAGGTATGTGAACGAACGTGTTTTACTATCGAATATTCTTTCGTTCATCATTAGACACAATACACATTGCATCCCGGTCACGAGTTTTGCGTAATAGAAATTTTCATTTCGTTTGATTTATAGACGTTTTGTTATAATAATTGTTGGCGAGTACGTATTTTCAAAGTGATCGTACATCACAATCAATATTATAAACATAGAGATACATGTAGACAGGAAACAATAATGTATAGAAAATTGTTTTAAGTATTACTGGATATTATTCGAATACAGCCTATAATAGTTATCTTCGGCAAACTCAGAATGTAAATTAGAAAAATATGTATTTAGAGTGTCTTTAGAGAGAAAAAAATACATTCGTTTACTTTGCTAATTATGGTTTTAAAAATAATTATTTCTTCATCATTGACTATAACGTTTATGACCATGTTATAAACATGTCCGTTCTTAAAATGAAGTATATGGATTCCAAGAGCGTGAAAATAATGATTTCAGAAATAGAATATATCTCTTTTCTCTGCCACATCCGTTTCCTATGCGGAGCATATGGCCACTACATGACGCAACTGGGATTCTCTGTCATCCGCCAGACCCCTCGCATCCTTCTCGATCATATCGATATCCTTTAATTCCGCTAAGTACATCTTATCTATAGTACTCAACGATCTTCCGTGTCACCGGAATATTGGTTGAAAAAAGAAACAAGCAGTATACAGGCTATCTGCATTCGTAGTACATACCCTAGTTAGTTACAATGCTGCTGCATGACTTTTAGTGTAAGTCCGCCGGGAAGATAGCAGAACGATCGCGTCAAAGCGACCGCAATAGAGATGCAAAATAGCTATAAATAGGTGAGTGAGCAAGTTCGACAACGCGTCAGTCACAACAACTCGCTCACTCACATATTTATAGATATTTTGCATCTCTGTTTTTGTGATTTTATTATCACGGTCGCTCTGTCGCCGCGACATCTATCGCGTCCGTGGCCTAAGTCGAAAATAATGGGTGCCCAAAGTCCTTCCTACAGTAGAAAGTACACTCAAAATATTTGTAAACCATTGGCTGATATTGCAGCGTCACTACTCTACACTGAGCGTATCGTAATTATTTATATCACATCAACTTTTACCGCAGAGAATTGTAACAATATATTATTATCATTTTCCTAATTTGATGTTAGCACCATAGACATGGTTCTTCTGTCATAGTCTATAAATTATTATGGTTTATTACTTCATAATGATATAGTGATAAAACTTTCGTTTGTTCTTTATTGTTTGATTCTATACATCAGTATTCCAATTGTAATGGGTATTATTTGGCGGAAATCCAAAGAGAGAACAAAGATATTCTGACCATTAGAAAGTTTTGTAGTAAAAAGTGTTCCACATGCGTATACTGTTATTATATGTACGTAGTTTTGCTTCAATGATTTTTATTTTGCACTTTTAAAACAAAAAAAGATGTGTTCCAAATTACGCATGATTGTTCAAAACAGGCCAAGTTACATTTTCGGTATATTAATTTTTTTTTTCGTAAGTAATAGAATTAAAGATGCATTATTTTTTGTCGTCTAGAAAAAATCTTAACGTCGTTTTTTATTCACCTGTATTTGTATTATATTTATGTCCCTTTTTGGTAACTGAGACGTATATCACGCATGCCTTCTGTCTGAGAAACGAAAGTTCAATTCTAACACCCCTCGATTTTTTTAAATCTGAAAATGAAGGACTAGATACCCATTGGCTTAAGCAATTGCCTGACAACAAATTCTTGTAAAAAATAATTTGTCGACATATCTTCACATTACGGAGATACATTTACTCCACCTTCGAAGCGGATATCTTCGAGCCGTGTAACACCATATCCTCCACTTTCACAATAGGAATGTAATTTTTTATTCTTGTTGAAGATACCTCAAAAGAGTCTTAACCTGGCTTGCCTATTCTTCAAGCCGATCAGATCTTGGTATCCTAGAAGTTTGCTAAATACTGTTTACAGAATGTATTCGACTGAGCTACAAGGTGATGGTATGATTTAGGAGAACACAAGAATACTGGAGAGTGATAGAAATTCATTCAGAGTTGGCATATGGTGCTCATATACTCCACTTTGGGAGCGGATGAAGAAAAACATATCTTGGATGTGCATTCTTATTTGAAAATTTTTCAAAACAAATTTCATTTCATGATAATGATTTATAAGTCATTTTCAACATATTAAAACATCTGACTGATAGTTTCGTGGTTTTTAATGGAAAGCATCTTCAATGAACATTTATACACTTATGTTAACTACACAGTTAGTAAGCAGTAAGTTATATCTGGAGCAAAATATATTTTTTCAATGTGTATACAAATTGTAACATAAATAAATTCATTATCTTGATATTCTGATTGCCTGTCTGTTGTACTACTTAGATGCGTGCTTAATTCTAAATAATAAAATACTATTATTACAATTAAAGTTGTCTCGCCTAATCATTCATATAAATCTATTTTATTGAAATATTTTAATAATAAATTTTATAAGAGTTTATTGTAGCAAATATATATTTATTTCTATTCAAAATCCATTTTCATAATATATTCAGTAAATAAAAACGTCATATCACGTTATAGTTTTATTTATAAACTTTTTGTTCAGTTATAATATTTTATTACCGATAATTAATTAACGAAATCAATTTAAGAATAAGTTATTATAGTACTCGAGAACCATCTGTCGTCACCAAAAAGTAACATTTACCCGCTGTAAGCCAGATTGATCAACATGTCGACAACGGTCCTGTCAATCATCACGTAACGGTCTGGTTAGAGGCGTGCGAAGAATGTATACTATGTGAGGAAATAATAATTAAATATTTATCTAATTATTTAAAACTTTCACGGTGTAATAATAATAATACGACTCTTGGAGAATATCAATACTTCCATTATATATATCGATCGTGAAAAGAAAAAAAGACGTAGCCCTCAGTTTTTTCAAATGGCAAATCACAATGTGTTCAATTTAATACACATTTTGGCAAAAGGATGTAAGCTGTGGATGCCGAGTTAGTAATTAACATTAAGTTTTAAAAAAGGATGGTCTGTCAAGAAAAATGACTTTGCTCACATCAATTTTATAGGGTTTTCTTAAACAGCTTATGACATTTATCAGATTTTTTTATCCCATGTTTGCTCCCAAGGTGGAGTAAATGGATCTCCGCAATGTGAAGGCGTCTTAACAAATTATATTTCACGAGAATCGTTTATCAAACAATTACTCAACCCAATGGGCATCCAGTTCTGCATTTTGAGATTTTTAAAATCCGACCAGATGGGGAATAGAACCCGCATTCCCCGGATTGCTAAGCGCGCACTCTACCAATTACGTTAACCGGGAAGACTATCAGATTAGGTAAATAAAGCACCAGCTTTAGTTTTTATACACTCAAAGGTTGTGTCTGTATTAAATATTTTTATTTTGGTTCATAATCATTAAATAGACGTTTTTCGTGTCTGTGTGGGTTACATCATTTTTCTTTCCACAGTCGAATATGTAGATGTACAGACTGTTAACTTTGTACGGCATAAGACAGTCAAAAATATGTTTAATAAAATAATCATTTTAGTGATCGAATTGGCAAGGATGACAAATGGATTGAGAATTGTTTTGACAATCATACACCTCTTACAAGGGCCTTAGAATGCAAATACAATTGCATTGTCTTAAAGTTAACTATAATAAAATAAATATTACGTACAAAAACTTGGTGAATTTATTTTAAACCGTTTACACGTATGAATGCCATGCAATTATAGCCTGGAGAGTAGTATGACAACCGAAATAGCTGTCGATATTTTTTTAGGTCTCTCCGATAGCGTAGAGGTCAATGGTTTGCGGGTTTGATATGTCTCCTGAATTTAAAAACCTGAAAATGCAGGCCATAATGCCTATTGAGTTGAACAATCATTTGACAACTAATTTGTATTAAATAATTCTATGTTAAATTGAATTTTACCATAAGAGGAACTTAAGTAATTTTAATATAATTTAATTACTTTAAGACCCCTTTATCATGTTTATAATGTGGTCCCATTGAATTACGCCACTGTATTCATGACAGAACGTGTTCATCTTTCCTGGTTCCCCATTGCGAATGACCAAACTTTTAAAAGTTTAACTTATAACGCAGGAGCAATGACTCATTTTATAAAAATAATTTTTCTTTTAAAGGATTTTTGTCAAAAATTTAACACAATACTATTTTTTTTAATTTACGTAATAATTATAATCACATCATAAATTTTTGAATGATATAATTCAACAATAAAATTAAATATCCAAGCTGCTAATTAAAACTTGGAATGGAAATAACAGAAATTTCATGGACAACAATATTTCTAGTTTTTTTAGACGACAATCTAGCATAACATGTGCTATGGATTAACCATAGATACATGTCTACTCATTGAAATCATTAATCGTATTCGATAAGAACAATGAGTAATAGCCTCATTTGTGTCATGTTCACGTTGCGCTTATTTTGTGGCATACGGAGTCAGTAAATCAGTGACAAATCATAGTGTTTATATAACATAACACAGCACACCCATCAATCAAAGAATAATTCATGAATATGTATATAAAACAATGTAAGTTAGAATAATTTTGGGGCTGACTATTGCTTTAATAAATAACGAATTTAATATTTTGATTAATTGACAGGAAACAAAAATAAAATGTCTAGAAAAAACAAGGATGCTTCTTTATTCTGATATTTTCCAAGCAAATATAATGAATGTATACGATAATTTTTATTACTTAGAATAATTTTGATTCTTAATAATAAATTGAATTATTCGACATTCAACTCTTGCAAATCAACGCATAAAAGTGTATCAAGGACCGTAAAAACATCGTGACCTAACCCAGCTCGCGAGACAGGTGGTTTTTTGGGTAACACTGGCTCGGATGCTGAGCAAGACTACCTGCGGAGAGATGGCGGCATACCTTGAACCAGTTTGGCGTCTTCGAGAGCCCAAATAGCTGGTGGTCAGGAAGGGACGCTTGGAATAACCGTATTTTGCGAAAATTGTCAAGTCATTGAGACACTGACTGGAAGAGAACAACGGTTTTTTTGAGAGTTCGTCTTTTGTTACCGTAGTACAGAAATAAATGTTTATTATAACAAAGTAATTTATTTTTATTTGAATACAAATGTTGTATTGAGAATTTTTTATGATAATGAAAAGAGCTGAATGATATTACCCAGGGATGGATCATGACCAACGCAAGATAAACCATCAAAAAGGTCGATAACTTCAGAATTCTTAGAAGATAATATTAGACAAAAAAAGCTCGCTGCTTTTTTTTCAAACAGTTGCATCCAGATTTAAATCAACACGAACATTATATATTATGGCTGTTTTCAATTAAAGCAACACATCATGTTTGCAGATTTATGAGAGTTAATTGTAAAAATCATTCGGATAATCTCAGACTGAGCTTCAAAAATATATGCGGATGCCAAATACGTGTATCGGAAGTGATGTTTTAATTTAGTAATAGTAACAATTCAGTGACAAAGCTTTCTGTTACTTTGTGAAGTTTTGATTCTAATGTGGTTTTCTTAAATTCTGCTGTGGCTATCTATCATCAGACCTAGATATCCTTTTCAATTGTAAAAATTGTAGGTTTTGGTAGATCATCGAGTACCACGACGTATATCAAGCATGTAATAATATTTTTTATACCATGTTCGCTCCCAACATGGACCATCTACACAGTGTGAAGATATCTACTCCTAAAGAGGAGTATATGGATCTTCGCAATCTGAAGACGTCTTGACAGATTGTTTTTCACGAGAATTGTTTGTCAGACAATTACTCAACCAAATGGGCATCCAGCTCTGTATTTTTCGGATGCTTAAAACCCGACAGATGGGGATTCAAACCCGCATTCCCTGGATCGCCAAGCGTGCACGCTACCAGCTACGCTACCGATAATAATAATGGGAAAACCTTGTCGTATTATAACGAATGAATTGTTTGTTTAGTTTTAATAACACATAAAAGTTTAGTAAAAGATATTAACAGAAATCAGTTCTCTCTAAGTATGAAGTAAATTTGTACGACCAAAGTGTATTTTTTTAAAATATTTGATAAGCCCTAAACAAAATTCTCCCCTGTAACTGAGAGATCGACATGCGTACTTTGAGCCCAGAGAATCTTAGTTTGGTTTTCACAACAGCAAAATTTTCTAGGAAAAATGAAAATATAACGTAAGATTGGACTTAGCAATTGGCTGACAAACAATTATTGTGAAAAATAATGTTAAATTAATTCTTGACAGTGTGAAGATATTACGCATCGATTGCCATAATTTTATTATGATATTAATTTATTTTTTATAGGGATTTTTGGTCCTTCTATACAATTTAACAAATGTATGATACGTGTTGTCAAATTATTACAATCGGTATACTTCATTTTTGGAGTGGTCATCTCCACACTGTTGAGATCTATTTACTCCGCGTTCGGAGCGGATATAGTAATATTATTACAACAATAATAAAAATATGTATATTCTACCGAGAGTATTATAAAAAAAAAATCGTTTTTTAAGACAATTTAGTGACAATAACGGATGCCTTTATCAAAGCAAACATTTGAAAAAATTGTTCACTGTAATTAGTAAGCGTTAATGTTTGATTACAAAAACTACACAATCAAAAAGCACGTAAAAATTGTAAAAAAACATTTTAAAAATGGTGACAATTCTGCGGAGAAAAAAATGACATTCTGTATTATATATTATAAACTATATTATGTGCATAAGACGCAAGTGTTTAAATACCAGTGCCTTATAAGCAGTAGAAAGTATCTACCTGGCTTTGAGATGGCATACTAAAAGTCTTGTTATATCAGATGACATCCATTTCTATTGACTATTACCACCTGACTGGTATTTAGTTAAGGTCAAGGGCACACATATATACATAAGAGTATGTATATATATTATAAAAATATATGTAATAAATATTAAAAATTTGCTCATCAATTACATTGGTTACGATCAGAAAATTTTATGAACGTTATTTAGATTTTTTTAAATATAGTCAATGATCAATGAGTTATGACAAAAATAAATCTTAATTTTAAATTTAATTTTGTGTTTAATACATTGTAAAGTTGAGATGTATTTCGAGTATAGCAAGATAAAGATAAAACCATTGAAGATAAAAAAATATTAAAACCTAAAACGAGATTTCTCTTCATTGGATTCGTTTTAGATATCTTAATAAAGGAACGTAAAAATTTCGATACGTCTATTACAGTTCGATTGATTCGTGTCATTTCCATTGATGTCAGTGACAACAATGAAATTTACAGTTTATATAAAAAAATAAAAATTTCGCCAAAAAGGTGAATGAAGTATAAATAACAACATCACTATTTTGATTATTTTAAATGAATTCAGTATTGTGTTTTTTTATTGGAAAAAAATATAACGAAATTTTATTCAAAGTTTATTGTTAGCTAATTTTATTTTGTTTTTAAAACTGTCACCTTAAATAAAATCACAATGCTATTTTCAGATTATTTAAAGCTCGTTACACTATAGGATTTTGAACTAAATAGTTCTCATTGAAACGTGTAATATGTCTCAGTTTTAGGAATAGTCATTAAAATAATATTTTTTAGAACAAGAAGCTTTTTAAAACAGCTGGCGAGTGAGAGGGATTCCTGAAAGCGTTACGTGGCAGCCATATGCACCGTATAGGGAGCGGATATGGTAGAAGAAGAAGAAAATAATTGATAAATTATAGACGGCTTTTTTTTCAGTGCTGTCAATACTGTAGTAACGACTTCAGTTTATATTTTCAAATATTTATATAAATTTAAATCAAATCAATATATATATAAATGTATATATTGCCTATTATATTAACATATTTTATTTAAATGTGATGAATTTAAAACAATAAATAAAATTAAATATTGATTTATTATACTATGACTAAGCAATTATATTTATATTAAGCTTAGAATACATTTTTTATTTATAATATCATATTCGTTGTCTAAATATTATTTTTAATTGAGAGATGTAGCACTGTATGCCAAATAGGTAAAAAAATGCCAACAACCATTCTCACAAAAAACCGCCACGACAAATCATCACATTTCTGAAGTGTACGCTTAGAGTTTTTGGGAGATCGATATGCTAGACTTTTAGAACAGCCATTTAAAGAAATTAGTTTTAATTCAAGTATTTATAGTGGCAGCGTAGTTGCCAGCGTGCGCGCTTACTCGGGGAATGCGGGTTCGATTACCCATCCGTCGAATTTAATAAAATCCAAAAATGCAAGACTGGATGCCCATTTGGTTGAGTAATTGTCTGACAAACAATTCTCGTGAAAATAATCTGTCGAGACGTCTTCACATTACGGAGATCCATAAACTCCTCTTTCGGAGTAGATATCTTCAACCTGTGTAGATCCATATGCTCTACATTGGGAGCGAACATGATATATAAAAAAAACAGTTCTTATATTCGAGAAGACAAATATATTCCAGGTTAATACTATATTTTAATATTACTCTGACGTGATAGTGCTTTTTCTGTAAATCTATATACAATATATATATATGGGAATAACTACATTACTACAATGTTCATAAATATGTTGAAACCAATCAAAACAAAGTAGTGGCTGCTAGCTCGTATAAAATAATTACTGGCATTTACTAGTAATTTAAAAAATATTTTAATACCCACCAGACACGAAACTATTTATTATGCAGTGAAAGGGTTAACTGCCCCACGGCGGAGATCGGCGAAACCGGTTCTGCTGACACACTTTTCAACGCGATCGGACGAGGGAAATTTTATACTCTGAACTGATAAATCAATGGACTTTGTATGATCTACGAGTGACAGAAAACGATATGCGAGTGTTTATTTACAAATGATATTGTCATAGCAACAAAAAAAGTTTGTTGCAATTCTACTTTCTTTGTTTAAAATCGTAATTCGTTTTAAGATCCCGTTTAGTAAGATTTGTATAAAGCTTGTTTAATAAATCTTTCATCTTCAGTTGTATCGAGATTAATCCATTTACACATATTGGAGAACTGTTGTAAATGAATTTTTAATATAATGATAGATTTATTATGCTGTTTTGTCTTGGATAAATTAAGACTCAAACTATTCATATAAATTTAGTTATCATTTTCTTACAAATTTATTTCAACACTTGGCTGTTTACAATATTATATTCTCTTGTTGATAATCGGTAATGGTGTACACGGTTAAAAATAAAACTACTTAAAAATAGCAATTAAAATATCATGTTCAAATCTCACGGTATTTTTGTGTACCGTTTGGGAGAGTTATTGTGAAAGACAGACATGCACATGTTATTTATGTTTTATGGCTTAAATTATTGATACGCAAAACTATGAAAACAACACTGCAGTGTCTGCGAGCTGTATACATGGTCTATTTAATCGGTTCATGAAGGTCATATTCTTAATTCAGATACATAAAAAACACATACATAATTATTATATAATTTAGCTACGAGTCTAGAAGTATTAATTTCGAAGGGCTTGCACTAACTAATAGAGCAGTGCTTATCAAACATTTTTATAGTACGATATAATGTAAAGTTTACATAAAAATACTTTGTATTAATACCATTTGTATTTTACAGTATAAGTTTATTTCATATGCTTTTAAATGATACATAGGTACAAATTTAAGAGTTCCACGGAACCTATGAATGTCAAGACTACTGGTTTTAAAACGATACGTATGTACCACAGAATATAGAATTTTCTGATTATAACTCATAAAAAATTAGGAGTAAGAACAAAATGGACATTTACGATGTTAAAAATTTTTGAGATGCGTGCAATGGCTTATTTATCAGCGGCTTCAAAAACATATTTAAAATTACATAATTTTTAGGTAGAACTATTTACCATTATTTACCATTAATAATATTTATTTAATCTGGTCGAAAGTTTTATAATAATCTAAAAATTTGTCATAAATACTTACAGTCTATAATTTATTAGTATTAAGATAATAAAAACGAATTTCTTATCAATCCTTTGTTAATCCTGTCTCATAAATCATACAAATAATACTATGAACTTTAAAAAACGTGCTTTCTACTCTTACAAACTACAGTAGTTTAAGCTTTATAATAATTTATTATTCATCTTAAAATACACCAACTTTCATTTCAATTTGCATAAAGGGGCACTGTCTCGCGCACGTCACTGTTTTTTTACGGTACATAATTCAATTTTGTCCGACATTATACATCACGGTTATGAATAATGTTTTGCCATTTATTTACAAGGCAATAAATTTAATGTTTATAAACTAGGTGCGGTGCATCCAAGTATTTAGCACTTTGCCAAACCTGCGAATTCTAATAGATATTGCAAAATTTGACCCAACTAACAATAACCGTTCCACTATCGAATAAGTAGTTTATTCTGTAAATTACGGGTTCGAATTTCGTAGCTGTATCAAATTCTGTATGCATGTTATGTGAATTCAGCTTTAGACATTGAATTCGCGAGTGTTGGCAAACAGCTTACAAACAATCGTCACACAAATCTATGAAAATATCTGTATAAATAAAGACTATTCTAGTTTGGAATTGATATTATTTTTAAAAATTACAATAACTTCAAAAATTGATAGTTAAATATAATTTATATACAGTAGATTTTGTGTTGTATTTTTTTTTGAATCGTATACATATTTTGTATTGAATGTATTTAGAACATTTTACTTTGCAAGTATAACGAGTCCCTATTAATCTAATTTATACACTTAACGTCAATATTTTATTTTTAATCCATTTAATCAATAGCCAATTAGTAGGCATACGTAATTTGATGACGGAAGATTCAAGCACAAATCCTGCAGCTGCACAAGATTTTTCTAAATTTAAAGAAACAGGATTTGGATGCTCAATAGATTGAGCGATTACTTTATCGCAAGGATTGATTACCAGAAAATTGAAAAATTCCTGAACTTTCTAAATTAAGCCCAACATATTTGGGAATTAAACTCGCATTCCTTGGATGCGAGATGGACACGTAAACCCCTCGGGTACCGTGGCCAGTTGTAATTGGGCGCATCCTAGGACGCAAAAACGTCAAGCATATATAATTTTAAACGCTCTTCAGTTACCACGCACTTAAATTAGTTTAATAGTTAAGATTAAATAACCATATATATACAAGCAGACATCAACTGATTAACTATAATATATTGTATCCTACATAAGTATTGTTATCGGTTTGTTATTTCCGATATAGCATGCACAATAGTCAGATTCTATAACCAAGAACCACTGAATTGGGAAAGTGTTCCACACACCTCATTCGGCACAAGACAAGTGCCTTGGTATGTATGGAATTTATTTCGCCTTTGGGTAATTTTTGTTCAAGATTCGTTATCACTCTGATGCAAATACCGATCGAAAATATTATTTAAATTTGAAAGCAGTTATTAACAAAAACTAATTAACATAAAACATATTAATTACAATTTTAAAAGTGACCCTTTGATCTAGATATTTGTCTAATATGAATATATTTATGAATATAATATTAAATTACATACAAATTTGTATACATACTGTGTTGAAATATCATAATAAATAATACTTTGGTTATATTTTTGAGGTTAGTAACTGTAAATAACCGATATTACTTTATGTAGCTATCATTCAAGTTTTTTATTATCCATGTATTTAAATAATGTAAATATATTTTTAGAAGTTTATCAGTGTACTATATATAATTTTATATATTCAAAATACGTGTATGCGATAATATATGACTTCAATTCAAAGAATCTGATGACAAGACACTTCGATAAATATCTTACTGATGAAACAAGCTCAGATTTGATAAAAAGGATAGCGTGTCAAATTTTCGAGCAGGAAAAAAGCTTCCACATCAATCGTATTGGTTATTTTAAATATTTTATTAAATTTATCTCAAATTTTAGTCTCCTTGTACTTCAAGGCTGACTTTTTTTAATGTTTGACTGTAACCTAAAATCTTTAATTAGAGTTTTTTCGTTTACTGTAAAATTTGTTTTGTGTAGGTTACGTCCTTTTTCCTTTGCAAAGACGACATGCTCTATATTCGGAGTGGGTATGGTATATAAAAGTGAATAGAGTGTCATATAGGTGGTATTTTTAATATATCGGTAAATGAGATTACGAACGTAAGACCCATGAGTGCATAAAATCGAGCATGTTTTAATAAAGATTTAAATGCAGAATATAGAAAATATATATAATGATCAATTAACTATGAGCTCTCATAAAAATGATATATCTTCACATCAAATATGATACAAGTATGAGCGTAATGAAACATTTTTAGAGATACCTTTAAAAACATGAGTGCTTAAAATAGTATGGTATTTGTTCTTTGACTCTGATAAATGAAAATAAATACCAATGTAAAATAAACATACCGTCGCCAATATTGCAGGAACACGTATTTTGATTTTTTGGTTTAAGTCACTTCGTAATGTATTTATTTTTTGTAATCTCTTGAATGATAATTCATTTTTGCATTAAAATGTAATTTATACACGTCTTACAAACATATTTACTAATTCAAATTGTGCCAACTGTATAAGAGATTATTAATTTAACTATAGTTAATTAAACTACATTTTACAAAGTGACTTAAGCCAAAAAATCAAGATACGTGTTCCTGCAATACGGTTACGATATAGTCTTAATTGGCCTTAATGCATTTATTGTGCGATATTTAATGTATATATCTCTTTAGTATTTATTTAAAACATAGACTTTTATTTTGATACTTAATAAAATAAATCGAAGAATCAATATTAACTACGACCAACTAAATACAATATAATAACTGCAATATTGCATTTCTAAAATGAAGAACACGATAATTTCGTAACAATATTTATTTATAATAACTCATGCAGTTATATGCTATTTTAGGTTATCGCAAGCCATGATTTCTTATTAAATTTAATGATCATATTGCATTAATACTGGGAATTATTAGCAACGTACAAAATCGCTAGACGATTTGCCATTACATCTCAGTGATGCAATAGCTAAAAGGTCACATTTATAGCAATTCGTAATGTTACATCTCGAGTTATGTCTTTCGTATATTCGTTTTTATTATTAGATTGAACTAAATCAAAAATATTTGTACTAAAGTTAATGATTTTAATAGTGCACTAGCTAAAATTGGTGCATTTTTATTGTATCACGTTCATGATAAGAGGATCAAGCACTAAAAATAGCAAGATTATACTGTAACTGTATCGAACAATGCATATTTTATGCGTATTTATTTTTCAGTTTTAAATTCATGTGGTTGAGCAAATGGCTAGTAATCTATCAATCTAAAAATCTACCAACATTGCTTATCAAATATATTTTGTTTTGGGATAGATTTTTTTTTAATAATAATACCTTCATACATTGATATATTCATAAAACTTATATTTACGCATATAGAATATATTGAGCAGATCTCTGACAACTTTTCATATTTTCTATTTGGTGTTTTAAAATTGATATTTATATTATAAATTAAAATTATATGTTTGGGTATTGTTAGTTTTAAATAAGACATTTCCTTCGGTGACCGAGTTAGTAAGCGAGCATACTTTGGTGATGGATGTCAAAGGTTTGAATGCCGTATTTTAAATATTTTTGGGTTTTAAATTTGCTGAATGAGTTTTAAAATTAAGAATGAGTATTAAAATTGCCTCTTATCAAAAATAATTCGTTATGCCAAGCTTTTAATTGTGGAAATCTATGTTATACTTTTTAAGCGTATTAGTTTATAAATAAATACACAAATAAAAAAATACGTAATTTGATTATATGGGTAGTTCTATCGATATACATTTATGAACACGTCGTTGAACATTCTTGAGAATACAATCATTTTGGCCTCATAGAAATGGTACTATATATCAGTGTACCAGACACAGTAGTGTGTTGTGAGATGATGCTGGGTGTGCCGTGGCAAATTTGTTCAACATCAGAAAAACATGAGCATTTTGAAAATTTTTGAAGACATTTTTTTTTTGTGATGTGCCGCAAAATTTTTGAAACAAAATGCCAAGCGTGCCATGAAGGATAAAAGGTTACGGAGCACTGCTTTACACGATAACGGAACTATAAAAAATCTACTTATTTTAATTGATATAAATAAAAAGGTTTACAATTATCAAAGTACTTTTCCAATTCAATGACGTGATAAACACTTTTGAACATTTAAATAATATTTATCACTAGACAGAGCGATAAAAACACTATAAAATTTTGTTTGATATTAAATATTAACCTAGTTAATAAACAAAATTAATTTTGAAGGAACAGCAACTTCAAATTCTTACCAATTCTTAAATAAACATAATTTGGAATATCTTTAATTTCTTCTATATCCAATCTCAAAGTGGAGCATATGGAAACTTCATGCCGCGCATAAGAATCCCTGTCACCCACCAGTATTCTTGGACTCTCCCATATCATACATTGTATCCCGTAACTTCGTCAGATACGTTCCAAAAGTAGATCTTTTGGGAGTATCAAAGCTGGGACAGGTGGAGAAAAAGTCAATAAAATATTGTTTGGTAAATATGAATAACCAAAATATATAACTTGATAATAATTAGATAAATATTTTATCGACGAAGATAAAATAGTGTTAAGTTTCTGCCTTTAATAGCCTTATGAACTGACAGTCTTTATTAGGTTGTAAAAATAATTCCATCAAGGATTTTCATGCTTCATCTGGCTTATATTAATTCATGTGAAATATTTAAATCGAAATTCAAGGTAACATGCTTAAGCTGTTATATTAAAACGTTTTTTTTTTAATTAATTGATTTTTTTATTCTACAAATTGAGAAATTGGCGTCACTGTTATTGATATTAAGTGCATTTGCTTGTAAATCGCTATAATGGGAGATAGACAATTTAAATCATGTATTCATAAAGAAATCAAAATATTTTTAATGCAAAATTAATTGTATAATACGTAAGCATTCGATATATTGTATTCAAACATTCACCACGTGTGCATGCTCATAAATTTAAAAGAAATGCAAAAAAAATCTCATATATATCAATTGTGGAAGAGAAAAAGGACGTAACTCACAGTAATCAAATTTTACAGTGACACAAAAACCTATATTTAATTAATAGACATAGGCTAAAGACTCCAAAGACACGACCTTCAAGTGCACGTAGACTAAGTTTAGTATTTTATTTATCCAATCCGATCTTATCTGAATGAGTTATTTAAAAAAATCAACAAAATAGATTTGACGGAAGTCCTTTAACCTTGTCGGAAATTTCAGTCTCTTTTTTCAAGCTTAAAAGATAAATTTAGATGCTAGATCGGCGGTTGCAACTTATAACTTTTTGATATAACCTGTATTAAGTTGTATAATTGTGATATTTAAAAAAAATTAAAAAACTGAAGGTGGCATACATTTTTCTTTACTCAGTCGATGTTATATTTATCTCTCTTTAATGTCAAAACGTTTTTCGGCGTTTACAAAAGGTGTAGTTTTTTTCTTGTCATCTTTCTATTTCTATTGATATTTGATTAAAATGACTACAATTGTAAATAAACGAGTCTTTCAGTGTTTACATAAACATGCACACTAATCAAATATTAGCTAAAATGTATATCTTTTGAAATAATTATGACTGATTTAATCCTGGGCATTATTAAAAAATATTATAAGTAGACAGACGTCTTATAATACAAGATCATAAGAGTTTTTTTTCTAGACTATTTGTAAAGATGGCAAGTATTGAAGAAGATATGCTCGTAAAATCTACATATAGTACATTGATCCGTCTATCATAGTATATACATATCATAACTTTGACATGAATAAATAAAACAAATCATCGCTCGCCATTCAAAAATTAAACTATTTAAACGCGTTTATTTTTTAAGTTTGTATCTAAAAAATAAGACAGATTGATCGGAAAATGAAAACGACATATTTCGATATGCTTTCAATTTTCTTATAATTTATTTTTACTCCAAAATTTATTACTGTTTTACGACTTAAATGTTAGAAATAACAAATTTGCCTCTATTTCGTTTCAATCAATTTTTATAACGGAAAAACGTGATATTTACTATAATTTTTTCATATTTATAAAGATACTTAACTTTTAATTTACATATCATTGAAAGTCTACTTTATAATAACCTTTTAATTTGCCGTCATCAGATATTCAAATAGCGGATTAAGTGTTATATACAATATTATTGTATAGCTTATGATATTAAACGTGCACTTAATTTTACACTATTTGTAGTGAGAGTCATTTTTCATACATTTGGCTATTTAGCCGTACTTAAAATTGTTACGTGATTAGACAGTATTTTTATATTTTCACAGATGATAAATTTTCATTAACAAATAACTTCTGAGTCAAATTCATTACGCAAATAATTTGCGATTATTCAAGGTGGCGTTAAATAAATATAATGGATTAGTTTGTTTTATATTTTATTAGCTACGACTTGACAGTTTTTACGCCTTTAAAAGGTGATTGTCTCTTTAAAAAATAATCAAATTTTGATTTCTTTCTATGATCATTGTCAAAATTATTTAGCCGACAATAACAAACCATAAAGAGAAAAACTTTTTGAAAGATAAGATATTTTTTTTTATTACATGAACCTCGATCATCATAATTTTTAACAAATATCATTTAATATCACTTAATAAACGTGAAATCAGTAAATTATAATAAAATTAATAAAGTAATAGTTACATAGTGAAACATTTAATACTGGTAATATTTCTTAGTACAGTACGGTAGCGAATCTTGGCACCTAAAAAAAGCTCAAAAGTACCGTATATTGAGCTTTGAGAACAGGTATGCTTGCATTAAATACTAAATGTGAAGTGGATAGACTTCGTAAGAAATCTGGAAACAAAAGAGCGGACTGAACAACCCCTTGTCACTAAAAGTCATCAACTGGCTGGGGCATGTACTACGGTTGCCTCCGGAGAGTCTGATGTCTGTTTGTCTTTTCTTCCGACAGGTGAAATTCCGATGACCTGGAAGACCGTTGAGTACTATCCATAGATTGTACTCAGCAAAACTAAAGGATATAATCTGGGAGGATGCAAGGCAGCTAGTGGATGACAGAGAATCTTGAAGGCGTCACGTGGTGGCCATATTCTCCGCATAGTGAGCGAATATGGCAAAGAGAGAATTTTTCTAAATAAAACATTTCGGCTTATTTGTTAAAAAAATTCTCCGGTCTTAAAAAAAATCTCTTTAAAACAAGCTACAGATACAAATATAATTGATATAACCAATTATGATTTATTTCTTACTACATTCACTAGAATAATGAAGGATATAAGTTTTCACTGTTTAAAGTATCCACTTTAGAAATCGAGTATATAGATTTCCACTAAATCAAATACGTAGGACTCGATGAACAATAAATGACATGACCAATTTTTTCGAATAGAATCTGTCGAAGTTGATGAATTAAATATGGATATGGAATGAAGTAGTATGCTGTTATTAAAAATTACATATAAATCTTACATAACTGACAGCCCAACTTAACCTAACGCCATGTTTTATTTCATTATATTATTTTATTATTAGAGGTAAAATTAGATAATTTTTTTTACCAAAACCATGAATTTGATAGTATCATCTGTACATATAAAAGTGACTGTTTGATTGCTTGTATGCAGAATACGTAACAATGAATCCAAAATTTCCAGGAATACTCGTCTCATCCATAAGAAGGCCGTGGGCTACTAAGTCTTTCTCCCTCCCAAAAATCCCCCATCGGTTTCGTCACACGTGTAATATTAAGTTTTTCTGGACAACGTCGGGTACTTCGGTTAGTACAATTATATATTATACAGCAGTTTCATTAATGAGATCTGTCATTGTGTATCGATCAATCAAAAGATCTGTTTGGTTAATTAACAAGTAGTTTGTATTTTCCGAAGGTCGATAGAAAACCTCAACACGCAACTGAAAAAAGGCGAAGCGATTGATTTGTCTTGTTTTATGATATTTTTATAGAAGTCACTTCTTTAATACAAGAAATAAAATACTCTTATGTAATTGTGTATATATTTTGAATAAATCTCATGTACAGCTTAAATAAAAATCGTATTTCTTTTAAAATTAAAAAAATACTGTAGAACTGCATCAAATAGTTATGTTAAAAACATTTATTCAGTGTAAAAATGTTTAATTTAGAATTTAAAATCAATTTCCATAAGCACCATCAGCAAAGTTAGTTATTATATAAGTTACTTAACAGTTTGGTTGCTACGATTTTTTTAACATCTTAAATTTCAGCCAAAATTGTCTACGAAGAAACATTTATAGCTATTTTTTTTAACTCATCAGTTTTAATGAGCATCAATAATGATATTTGAAAAAATATTTTAACATCTTCATGGAAAATTCAAAAAAAGAATAGAGCGCGTTCTATTTATAAAATTTAAATATTTGAAAAAGGAACAATTTTTCACGCCTCATTCGTTTTCTCAGTAAAATCTTTGCGGTATTCCGATAAAAACGATATCATCTCTAAGGAAATATACATTTTTTGTATTTTCAATATGAAATCTACTACGCAATTTAAGTGATCAGAATTGTACTAGCAATCCATTTCAAGACTGTTTAAAATTTTTTTAAAATTGACTGTGGTTGGAAACGTGATAAAGTATATTGCCATAAAAAACAAAAAAAAGTAAAACGTTATGTGAAATCTAATGCGTTATTGTAGAAAAACCACATCCGAAAGTTGTTTCCTTTCCATTGAAAGCAATTTAAAATTTATAAACCACTGTAATTTATTTATTTTTCTGTCGCCATATTATTATTTTTCTTTTTTATCCACATCCATTTCCAATGGAGTATATGGCTCAACGTGTTAAAAAATTGGTTTACGACCATTCCTTTAAAAAAATATCAACATAATATTCTATACTATGAAAATCTATTTCTTATACATAGTATGTCATATTTTCCTTCACTGCCCACATATAATGTAGCCTGAAGATGCCGAAAGGCGAAACCTGGGTCGC
>JAGVSQ010001245.1:0-30509 GCA_022683975.1 Rhyacophila evoluta | reverse complement strand
ACAAACAATTCTCGTGAAAAATAATTTGTCAAGACGTCTTCACATTGCGGAAATCCTATTTCGGAGTGGATATCTTCACACTGTGTAGGTCCATATGCTCCAAGTTAGGAGCGAACATGGTATAAAAAAAAACATTGTCAATATTTTAATAATGTAGATATAAAGTTAAATAAAATAGCATAAACAAGATGAAATGACCCATTAAAACGCGTGGTTTTCATACAATTTAGCAAAAGGTTTAAAATATAAGCACACTAGTAACTTTTAGATTAATCAAGAATCTGCTCAAAACTTTTATTCGATTCTGGATATGTTTAGTATCTAATATATTATAGTTTTATTAGATCCAAAAAATATGTAAAACTAAATAAAAACTGGCAGTGATGGATTGTCAAAAAATGGATGTTTATTTATATAATTACTTCGTCAACTAAAAATTTACTATGACCATCCATGACGGCAAAATTGTCGACAGTTTTAAGTCTCTGGGGTGCACATAACAAGAAATAGCACTTCGCAAAGTGAACTCACCATTTGGATGGAAAAGTCTGAAGCAACCTTCAACTCCACGTGGAATGTGTGGGACTGGTGATGAAAATGGTTTTTTAAACAATTAAAAACTTATATAACAAATATGAATAACAGTTTCTTCCTCAAGGAGGAGCATTTTTACTATGAAACATTTCATATTCTGAAAGTTTTTATATTTAAATAAACAGTCTCTCAGGTAGAATTGCTTCTTCGGTAAGCGAGAGTTAGCGTGGTTTGGAGCTATAAATTGTGGGTTATTTTTACTAAAAATATTAATATGTAGAATTATATTATTTGAGTAATTGAATAGCAATTAGTTCTCATGAAAAAAATGTATTAAAAAAGCTTTAAGTTTGCGGAAATCCATATAATCTACTTCTTTAGTGGTGTTTTTGACATTGATGCAAATGTTTCACTTTGTATGCGAACACGGTAAAAAATATGCACTTAAAATTGTGGATTGATAAGGAGTTTAATAAATAAATAGCGGTTGATATTTTTATTCTATATTCACTAAATAGATAAATAGATAGTTGTATAACGTATCTAATATTTGTTTAAATTGAAAAAGCTCAAAGCAAGCTTTTTATATGTTAGAACTTATCAATTATTATGCGATTCGTTTGTAGATTTCACAAGCTTCATTGAGTACCGCATAATTTCTGATAGCTATATTTCTAGGCCAATATCTATTAGTAGATAAGCAGAATCTCGGTAGCTCGAGTACCGTATACAGAGCCAGTCATATTATTAACGGTCGACTAAGCGATATCGGTCTAGCACGCTTGGAAAGTCGCCTTATTGCATCTATTTCAAATTACCGGTAGGACGGTCCCGATTAATTTTCATTCTAAAAGCTTGCATAAGCATAGTTTATATTCAAAACTATTTGAAAAGGTCCACACTTTCATCGTTGAATATCAACTTTAAATTTCGGAAACGGACAATCCTGTCATACTTTAAATTTTCAGTAAAATATTTTATGTTTTATTTAATACGCTGACTGTTCATTATCAAAAAAACATAAATGTATCGATAAAAATCGTTAATACATTTACTTCTACATATATCTAAAATTCATCGTCTTGAATCTTTAGACTATAGTACAGTTTGAATTAACATCTTTTAGTTTTACTGTATTTTTTCCCACCAAGCTTAAATAAGAAAATTTGAAATAAAAATGACATCATATATTGTATCAATGTCGTCCTTATTGGATTGGTTTATTAAACATCCACGATCCATGGTTTGAAAAACAAAAAATTAATTAGATAGTCGATAATATTTTAAACGCTGTTCTATTGATCTGTAATAGAAAAATTATATAGTTTTTTTTTAAATATCTCAGAAAACCGTCATGTATTTAAATGAAATCTGTTTGTCATCTTCCGAACATTTAACGGTTGGTCTATCCTAAAAACAAATTCTTAAATGATAATGTGTTAAAAAGGCAAAATTAAAAAAAAAAGCTTTTATAACAAACTTTCATATTTCAAACGCTGAAACGGTTTCTTAGAGATTTTTTTTAGTTAACTAAATAAAGGTGATCTTCTTAACGTTCGATTCAAATAGGATTTATTCGAAATAGTAATCGTGTGACCATTGATATACCCTTATACAAATATCGAGGAAGGTTATTTCTGGAGGTTCTCAGCACAATTTAGATTGATTCACGTTTGTTACACCACGTAGCGTGTGGTGGAGAGAAAGAAAGCATTTTTTATTATTAAATAAATGAAAAAAAATCTCATTACTCCACAGTTCAATGAACTATTGGTTTTCTGCCAGGTTGTTAAACGCTAGCCAAATATTGTAATATTCCGCCATTGTCAAAAAGCCTTCATTAATGTAAAAGCTTTGTCAGAGAAAAGTATTCTTCAAAAGCTCAATAAAGTTGTGAGGTTCTTTTGTAAATAAAAACCATCACACCGCACATTTTATGACGCTGCAATATTTTCAACTTAAAATTTATGAAAAAAAAATCAATATCTTACTGAACGAAATATCTTTAAATGAAAAACATGTATATTTCAGTATTAAAACAACAAAAAAACATATAAAGAGTTAAAAATATTTTGAATAAGCATGAAATGTTCATATTACTTAACAAATTACATCCCACAGATACAAATATCTTTTTATTATATTTTGAAATGAATAAAATATTATGAAGTTTTTAATTTTGCTTTACAATTTTGAGTAGTATTATCAATTTTTAATGGAATAAAATATAATTAATATTTTCGACTGACAGTGCTTGATGGAAATTGATTTTAAATTCTAAATTATTTAAAACTTGGAAACTTCCATATGTGACGTATATATGGAACTTCCATTTGTAAAGTACATATGAAAGTTTACCAGTTTTGAATAATTTAGAATAAAATATAGCTTTTATCTTTCGATTACTCCTGTATTGTAATATAAACGAATTAAGCTAGTGTTGAATTTATCTATCTGAGACGTCGTTTATCTTAAATAATGTTCAAACACAAGCTATTGCCGAAATAATTTTAGTAAAACGACCTAAGTATTGAATGTTTTTATTAAATATTTATTTTGTATTGAATTCATACATGTTTTAAATACTGAAACTGACAGTTTGTGGCAATAACACCATACATGTTAAACACGATATTGAATTAGAAATAATTTATTTCACAGGTTATTGAGACGTACCTGTAAAAGCATTTTGGTAGACCGCTAAGCTTCTATGGTTCTACGACTCATTGCTACTACAGCTAGGGGAAACATTCGTTCCTAGCCTACATTAAGCTTTAGATACAGTGCCAACAAACTGCGTGGTAATTTCAAGAATTTTTCAAGTTTTATTTTTCTATCATTATCGCAGAGTTTAACCCGTTAATGATGGTATGTATTTAAGTGATTTAAATATTTTTTAGACTACTAATTGTTATCCAAGAATGTTCAAAAGATATAAAAAAAATTAGAAAATAAACATATATTTTGATAAATTTACGTGAAGCTTAATAATATAAAAATACAGCTGAAAATCTTCTTTCAGCAGTGGATCGATAAAGATGGTTGATGATGAATAGTGTCACGTATTTTTACTGCCTTATTAGAGCAAAATATTCTGACTAAACCAGGCAGCTATTAAGAAAATAACATCATATTTCTTTCCGTTATGCGTACAAATACGACAGTAAATTAATTTTATCAGAAACAGAATGCTTTATATTGTACGAGTATGTACTTATAAATTATTATAATAAAGCGAACCGAATACTATGAAACTAGGTTTTTGGTTTTCTGTTGTGTATATTAAAAATCTGTAAAAATCTGGTTACATATAATTTCGATTATGATATGTTTTGATTCATTTGATAAATACATATATTAAAAACATTAGAAATATTACAATAATAAAAAAAAACAAAATTGAGTTAATGGTAATGTATTTATTTATGATGGAATTTGCAATCTGTATACTGTTATTACTATCAATCGTACATATTTTGATTATCATTATCTTTATTCGTATAATATGTAAACATTATAATATGACAAAAAAATGATTCGTAAAATTTATTAAAATAAAAATCGGATGGATATACATCCATAGGTTACCGTTAAAAAACGAACGTTGTATTTCTTTATCAACGCAGCCCGTTACTATGTTTGTAGCTTTATTCGGTAGACGTATGTCCATAAATTTGTCGTCCAATGAGCGTGTTCATTTAAGTATGTGAACAAGATGAAACATTTATGTGATGATCGTATTATGGCACGGCTATTCCATAACAAGTAACATAGGTACTACGTATTTGCAACATTGGCGTAGAATGTTCTATTAAACTAAGAGGGTTACGAAAACTCATAGCTTATTTTTTATACGAACTTTTATGTGCATAATATGCAGTAGAAAACATTGTGTAATATTACATTCTAGATCCTATCAAGAACCAGAATAAAATGTTAGCAAGAACAATATACCTTATATTAAAAGTGCCTATTTTATGTATATAATTGTTCAGATCAGGCGATTTTTTGTTCCTGATAAACTATTTACATAATATACATACGACTGATTTCCACATTGCGGAGAACCATATACTCCACTTTCGGAGCAAACATGATAGATTGATAAAAAGAAGAAACATGTAACAAAGTAACTTATGATACCGGTAAGAATGGCTTATATCTGATAAAGACACTTGTAAAACTGAGGCACAGATATTATGTTAAACAATCTCACAGTTTTTAGAATAATCTATTTTTTTTAGAAATAACAAGGCTATATGAATGAATTAATAATCATTTAATAAAAACTATTGGTATTTATGAATGATATAATATACAAAGTTTAGTATGTCGTAAAGTTTATGGAATTACTTGCAATGTATTGTAAAATTTGAGCTTGTGTTATATTAGTTGTAGATTAAAACTTAATGTAAATTGAAAATTTGAAACTAAATTATTCTAAGTTGTAAACTTTTACTACATTATAAATCGCCATTTGTGACACGAATTGAGCATTTTGGTATCATCAAATAATCAATACATTAATTGTGGGTAAGAATACATTTTTACCATGCCAATTCCGAAATGGAGATATGAACCAATTCAGTGTAAGTATTTTATATATTTTGTAAAAAAAAGTAAACCGATCTCCACAATGTGAAGACTGTCATTCATTCAGTCAGAATTAGTTGACAGACAATTGTTTTCCGTCATTGGATCACTCAAGAAGATTTTTTCTTATTCAAAATTATTTTAAATGTCAGATCTTTTAATATAACGAATCGGAAAATATTTCATTCTGTTTATTTAATATATCGTACTATTTTTATCAAACATATTTAAATAACATTTAAGTGATACGTATAGCTACAAATAGGAATACATATATATAACATCGTTATTTTTATTAATTTCGAAGAGCGCCTATGGTTTTAAACCTTTCACTGTGCAATTGAATTAAAAATGGGAAAAGCATTCTCGTTTCTCCCCAAAGGGTTAATATAGACATTAGGCAATTTAATATGTGGTTAATCATTTATAATATGTTTGTGCATGTTCACATAAATTAACAACATCACAAACAACGTAAAAATATTGTCTATTTGAATACTAAATATAGAATTATTGTACTCTATATTGAACAGTAAAAATCAATATTGAGAGGATATTATTTTTAATATTTTGCTTTATTAGTTATGCGGTTATCAAATAAATACACGTTCCAGTACTCGAGGTATCAAATTTATCTTTCAACGTACGAGAACTTTTTAAATTTGAAAAAAAGAATGGGTACTCAGTTGTTTGAGCAATAAGTCGATAAACAACCATCAGAAAAAACAATATAACATGGAAATTCTTTATTTTATAGAGTTCTATTTGCTAAGTATTCATAGTGGATATGGTAAACAAATCCTTTATATAGAATCTCTAGCTGTGGTATATTATTTAATAACGTGAATACATAACATAATAGCCTAAACCCTGCTTTATAAATTTATTTTAATCATATAGAAATTATGTTGTTGTTTGCATTTAATTATAAGGTAAAAACAACATTTATCAACTAATTCAATACGTATTAAGCCTCAATTTGAAGTGCATTATGCATGCAATAATGTTGATTATTCATCGAAAAACAACTGACGCTTGATATTTTTTTTATAAAATTTGGCTGCATCTATACAATGAGTAAATATTGTATTTGTTAGTTTATTTAAAACATTCTAAAATTAAGTTTTAAATGCAGTTAACATGCGTTAATTTTAAAAATAAATATAAACTGAAGTACATTATTAAACCACAGTCTTCGTTAAATTATATCACATACCATCTGGGTAGCAATTAGATGAGCGTCCGGCCTAGCATCCGAAAAATACGGGTTTAATCCCCACATCCGTCGAATTTTAAACAATCCAAAAATATAAGACTGCATGCTTATTGGGTTGAACAACTGTCTGACAACCAATTTTTGTGATAAATAATTTGTCAAAACGTGTATTCACACTGCAAGAATCTATATACTCCACTTTTAGAGCGAAAATGGTATAAATATATAATATATATTACATACAATAATTGGGTAGTGAAGTTATGTTAAATCACATTAACTACAGTGGGATAAGTCCATATATCCATTTAAAACAAATACTATGAAATATAAAGGAAGGAATTATTTCATACAGCTTAATAAATTAATTATTTTTAATGTATATATTGTATAATAGGTATACGAAAAATACGTTATCTTCATTTCCCGATTTTTAAAACGTTTTTCCTAGATTTAAATTCGTGATTCGTGAATAAATAGATTTAGACTCGAGACGCGTAAAACTGTTTGTAATCAATGAACGGTTTCGTCGATGTAAATATTTTGGCAAGGGAATAATTTGGTCGATTTCTTTCAAGCGTCGCGTCTCGTCGATTCGAATCATTTCCCAATATCCCCAATCGTGATTATTTTTTTATATTATACCGACCGAATGACTGTGACAGAATTTACGATAAAATGGTGATATTAGGTTATTTTAAAGTCAGTAGCGGTTTCACGGAAACGATAATAGAACACGTTTCACATAAATTAAAGCCTTTTTAAAATACTAAAATAAAATTAAGTACCTATAAAAATGAACATATATTTTTTTCTACAAGTAAAATTCTGTACAAGTGATTTTTAATATTCACACAAAAATAATATCTGTATTTTTGTGTTAATTTTAATTAAAAAATTATTTTACCTCATCTGTTCTAAAAATGAAGCAAATGGACTTCCGTACTGTAAAGATTTCCACTTTTGTAATTATATTGTCAGTTTTACAAGATTTTTTAAAATTGCTCATCTTATTAGGCTTTCAATCCCATCTCTTAGAATTTAAAAAAAATCAACAACTGTGGGATTCGAGCCCGTATTCCGGTATTGATTTGTATGTGTCTATTACTCGATAACTGAAAGGACTAATATAATGTAATAAAAAGGGAACACGTTTTTTGTATATATTTGCAATAATTTTTAGATGTTTTAACAATAATAATAGAACCTACTTACAAGTGTGCATACTTTAAATAATCATTCGAGGAAACGAGTATTTACCGTACTATAGTATGTCTAAATCTTTATTTTTTTGTAATCTAAATTGTGTTTTAAACAAAATTTTTATAAAAATAATGCCTCACGGTATCTATAATTTAAATGAAAAACAATTTCTTGTTCCTTGCAGTTGAAGAAATTTTTATTGAGACAACTTAGTGACACAAACTTAGTTTTATACCGTACTATTCCATACCCTAGTAATCAAGAATTACAAAATAAAGAAATAAGGAATATATAAAATATTTTAAATATATCAATACATGAAATTAGTCAAAGCTTTTAATGTTTCATTCGATAAAAAAATTAGGGATTCAAAATATACTGTATTATACAATATATAAACCAAAATAAATTATAACTTATTATTGGGATTCATATTAAATATATTACTAAAGATATTGCAACGATAAGATGAACAATAATGTACAATTGGAATTCTTGGTAGAATGAAAAAATGTACGTTTTAAGAGGTCACGTAGTATTCGAAGTGGAAAAAGATATTGTACTGAATTATTGTATTATTCCAAGAAAATCAAAGGAAACACAATGAGATATTTTAAAATTATTACTTTCCTTCGCATTTATAAACTAGAAAGATGGTTCGTGTATAAACAACTTATTTATATACCTCAAATTTCTTATTACGTTAAGCCGTTGAAATTTATTATACAGAAAAAGTATATAAACAAAAATGTAAATTATAATTTTTTGTTTCTTTTTTTTTTACAAAATATTAATAAAAAATGTGTGTAAGTATTGTAAATCAACTGAAACGTACGCCTTTGTCGTATCTATAACGACACATTTTCGATCGGACAATTTTCACGTCGTTAATAGCACGGGAAAATTCGTAAGAGAAAAAGCGGAATGGTATTATCCGGGAAGAAGAAAATGAATAAATTAAGCTCAAAGACTGTGGAAAAGATATTCCAATCGGACGGCGACAACACACTCAATACCTCATGAAAAATGCATCAACTTTAAAGTATTTGTTCAAAAATAATATGAGCGCAGTTGATATGGAAAAAATCGTCAGACAAAAAATGCTTTGAAGTAAAATGATATGGAGTTTTGAAAGTGAAGAGGCATACTCTACAATTTCCATCGCCTTCCATGAAAGGAAAATGATATCTGAATGGGTTTTTTTTGTTTACAAAATATTCGTGCTTGACGCGGTCTATTTTTTTCGTATTTGCGATTTTTTTGCTGTTTAAATTTTTGTTACATTTCTATCATTGTGTTATATTCATATTAATGAATAATTTTAAGGGTTTTGGATCAATAAATGTGTAGCATATTTTACAGAAGACACATTTTACGTTGAGAATATGGATTGGGTTCACTAAAATATGACACATCCACCATTCAACTTATTTAAATAGTGATCAAATTGTATAAAGTAAATAATAAATGCCTAGTATCAGTTAAGTGAAGATAGTGTTTTAAGCTTCATTATTAAAATTTCTGATTTTATGTTCGTCTTAGGATAGTTTAGTCAAAAACCGTCTTCTTTTTGTCATTATAAAAATAATTAAAAATTTCACACTAAAAATGGATTAAAAAACCCATTAGTCTCGAAGACTTGTTAACAACTAACCGTTTCCTTGATATATTTTATTTTCTATAAATTTTAATACTACCTTAACTCTTTTTACCGAGATCGAAAGTGACGTCACTGCAAAAAGGAAAATAATCTTGCCGTGCTATGAATCTGATGATGGTGAAAAACGATTTGTTAACAAATAATACATTCATTTAATAACTTATTTAATTAACTTTAATAAAATATAAATAACAGTTGATATTTTGTTTGATAGAGATAAAAAATGTTCTCAGTTATTAGTCAGAATATAAACATCTTGCATCAATACATAATCAAGAAGAGTGATATATGCAAAAAAATTGTCTGAGTAAAATGAGTTTTTTTGTTCCTATTCGCTCAGTATAACGTTTTTATCACAAGTATCAAACATATTGTATATATTATTATATAAATATAAAAGATTCCCGACCTTCTTTAACGTTTTTTCTCTCTTTTTTCTGAGTCGTAAACTTCCAATTTCGGATTCTTAATGTTTTAAATTTGATGTCAAATAAAATGTTATTACTTCTCCGTTGCCTCAAATTTGAGAGCCTCTCTGACTGGAATTTTCTCTGCTTCCTTTTCAAGCGTTTCCTACTTTTTCCTTTATTAATTTACAGCGATTGAAAATTCAATGCTTTACGTGATTTAATAAGTACGGTTAAAACACAAACCACCCTTATGAATTATTCAACGTTCAATTTCAAGTCAAAATGTGATATTTTAATAATTAAATAACAAATATTTTATTTTAAATAAACGATACTACCTTTACTAAAAAATATTCGTTATACTTTTGCTGTCATAATTTTTCGAAGCTTAAAATCTGAAACATTTTTCAGCTGCCTTCAATATAGAGAAGTTTAATTTATCATTAGTGTTATAAATTTTGTTAAACTTTTTAAGCCCGCGGCATTAGCTTTTATAATTTAAGATATGAAAAGCACAGTAGTAAAAGTTGTTTTGGAAAAATTATTTCTTATTTAAAAATGGCTTACGACATTTTATAATTTTTATTCAAATTTATCACGTAAATAAAAAAAAAAATTAATCAAATCAATGTGGATTTCTGAAAATATTAATTGAGAGTAGCATAAAGCATAGCCTTTCAAATATCATTACTCTGTAGTTATATGATAGATTTTTACGTAACATAAATTTTATAAATAATTTTAATGTAATAAATTTTAATAAATTTAACTCTTTATCTTTTTTGCTACCTCAGACTTTAATAAAAATGTATTTAATATTTTTTATAGGACTTAAATGTAATAAATCCAATATATTTATCTCAAAGATAACCTGAATTTGAATCTGAATCTGAATTTGATACAAGTATTGTGTTGGTTTGTCCAAATTTATACAGAATTTTGGAAAAACGGTTTTTCTTACTATATCCAACAATAATTTACTAAAGATTCTTGTATAATTACTACAAAATATTATGTTAAAACAAGTTTTTCTATGAGAGCGATCTTTTATTTTTCAACAACATAATCGTTATTTGTTTTTGGTATCCAATGCATTCCAGTTAGCAGAAATGGCATACAATAGTTATTTAAAATATATTTTAACTACAGACTATAAAATTTAGAAAAAAAACAATGCATTCATACAAATGCATAAATATGAATAATGTATTATATATGTGAGACCACTATACACAATCTCTCAGCACTTTGATGTTTGATTTATTAATGAAGATAACATTTATTCAGTAGAACTCCACTTAAAAACATTTCAATAATTAATTATATCAAAGTTTTACAAGAGTTTTAAACTTTGGCTTCAACCTTCAGGGTTTAGAGTCTGTTAAAGTATGCTTGACTGGTCATATTGGCCACTTTTAACATATAACTTTTGTAAATTTTGTAGCTGTAGGTAGATTTCTATTTATAAAGGTTTGATCACATTTTTATAATTGAAATATTTAACAACAAAGTGATTTAGGGAAAATTTTTGTTAAAATGATTTTTTATATGAAAAAGTCAACTACATTGTGTGGTGAAATATGGGAACGATTTTAGTATTGTGTATTATTATATTTATGCACTGTATTTCTTACAAATAATTCATTATTTTCTGTCACATATTAACTTTTATGAAAGCCATTTAATACATTTTTGTTTCTACCAAATATTAAAGGATTCAAGTATATAGTCATAATTTTATGCTGTATTAAGTTTATTTAGTTGATTGTGATACATAATTTTGTAAATTTAATAATATATAAAACGTTAACGTCATTGAAATATTCTACTAAGTATTAATGAGAAACCTTATCACTAATGTAAGCTTTAAATGTTCCGCCATAGTTAGAGTATAGTTACAAAAGACTCGAAGCTCATTTCTTTAACAATCCATTGAAGCCTTAATATGCAACTTGAGCTAAGATCAATATTCAATCCGGCGTCGCCGATGCTCACACAAACGGAATTCATTTACCATATTTCCGGTTGGAAGTGAGGTGAGGTTATCTATAAAATAAAATTCAAATAACGAGTAAGAAAAAAACTGACCTTTAACAGTATTATAGGGATACCGTGCAATTTCACTTAGAAAATGACCTGGCACTGAAGCAGCTGAAAAAAAGAAAAATCACTTTATTACTTATTAATATTTTTATATTCAAGAAAAAACCTTTATAACTGTAGATATTATGTTGAACATGTACGCCATTAGCCATACTAAATTTTGCAGTACAGTAAATTATATATCATATATTTTTTGTAGCCTTATCCGCTCATAAAACTATAACGTGTAAATCTAGTAAAAATATTTTTATTTATGCAATTCAAATACACTGATTGAATATTGAAGTATAAGCTTACAAAACCACAACACTAATAATGAATTATACCGAAAAAAATAGTAAACCCAGCTTTAACGTAAAAAAAAGCAATCTAATCAATATTTCTTGAGTGCTCTTTTTCCCTATCCCAAAAAGCTCAAAAAACTAAAACACAATACAACTAAGACGTCATTTGAAAAAAAAAGTGAGATAAATATATACAAATACATTGTATAATAGCCGGATTCAGAGTGACACTAACATAATTGTCGACTAAAAGCTTCTTGGTTCGTTCTAGACAAACTATCTAAATATAATACCAACACTCAAAGAAAGCACCTGTTTTGGAATCTATAATTTACAATTTTTGTCGGGTGCAATGATTCGTCAATGTAAATAAATGTCAGTAGAACAGATAGTCAAGCAAATTGTTTACGGCTTAAACTGAAAATATTTTTGTTTCAAAGATAAAAAGCATTTAATTAAATGTTTTTCTATTTGGCTCGTTTCTCTTCAGCGTGTTAAATAATATGATCTCAAACTGAAATTATAAATCTGACATGTAACAATAATTCATTCAGTCCACCTTTGTGGACGATTCATCTCTTGGTGATGTAATAAGAATAATTATTATTGTGAACCTTCAGCTTTGCCTGTCGTTTGAAGAGCGATTTGTATGGAAGTTACTGGGCCGTTCACAGTCCCACAGGATAGTATTATCGCGTAACTGAATAAACTCCAATAGACGCGCGTAACATTTTAATCGATGGGGTGTAATATAAAATATAATAGTATGTATTTAATAATCACAAAATTCATATGAAACATTTTTTTATCATTAGTAGTAAAAAAGAGTAATGCAAATGACAATTGAAAATTCTGAGCGGTAGTTTGTATGATGATATTATTTTACCATTCCTGCTCCAAAAGTAGAGCATATGGATCTACACAGTGTATATATAATTCACATATTTATACCAGTGTTATTATTATAATCAAAAATAAATACATTATACTCGTTCATTATTAATTTCCTTGATTACATGACATACAGTTTGTATTGTCTCGTTGTATTAATAAATATACCATCTCAGCTCCAAAATTGGGTTATATGGAATGGTATGGTGTGAAGATATACACTCTAAAACGAGAAAATATGGATCTTTGCAACGACTCCGGAGACATGAAATTATTATTATGAAAAATTAATGTATAGTAATGAATTGAACATTTATTATTTTTGTGATGTTTTTTGATCGAGGATGCAATACATAATACATAATACAAGTACAAAAATATTAAGCCCAGCTATCTATAATTTAGAAGATTACATTTTTAGTATAAATAGATATATAATCTACAGTAAAATTATAAATATTAGAAATAAAGTTGCTATTACGATGACAATATATAGCATTGAGAAATTTCGATCTTTTATCAACTTTGTGAATTAAGATATTCAGAAATTTATGTCTAAAACTTACAGAATTGTTGCCTATGATGAGTTGTAAAATTTCAACAGTTTATGTACAAAAGTCATAATATATATTTCGAACTGCCCACAGAAAATAAAATAATAGTAATACAATAAAATAGAAATCAGTTTACACAGACAGCACGGTGATGCCGAAACATGAAATTTAAACAAAAAATGACGATTGATATGGGTTTTTTTTTTGTTTTTTGTTATACTGAATTATTAATTTAACAAACCCTGAATCACGAGCCGTGTAAGAGAGACGATTTCAATTATTTCAGTGCTCCACTGGCGTACGGTCATTTATTGTTATCTTCCATAATGACTCGAATTTACTTTCTTTTGTTGCCTTCGACCTCACTCAAACTGTAGCCTTTATTTTGCAGGTATCATTTTTACGGATATCATGTTACATTATTGTTACATTAGTGTTATTATTGTTATTACGAATGCTAATGGGCAAAATATCCAACGAATTCAATTTCATTATATTTACGTCACAGAACAATGAATTTTAATTATTACTGTTCCTCTCCGTTACAAAAACGGTCACGTTTCGTAAAAATATGAATATAACTTGTCAGTTACAAGAATGAATTTAACTACTTGTATTTATAATATTTCCCCGTATATTATAAAAGCTTTTCCACAACAAAAACTTTTCAACAACACACATTCGTTATCATGATGTAAATACTTTTTTTAGCAATTATTTGTATTGTTAAAGGTTTAAACTAGCACTTTTAATGTAAAGAAAACACGCAAACAATAAAAATATTTAACTAGTATCAAGCAGTATTGACTAAAAGCTCATTTCATTTGGAGACCTTCATGTGTTATATTTTATTGGAAGTCAAAATGTGGAACAAATCGATGTCTTCAATTGGAAGATTTATATTATTATATCATTTTCCAGCCAATAATTTTACACACAATATAAAACAATTAACTCTTAAACTTTTAATTAAAAAATATATGCACAGATGTAGGATTTGGACCTGATATTTGGCACCAACAAACACTTGTTTATTAACTCATATACGTTGGCGTTTCATACTTTTAGTGTGTTCTTGTAGTTCTTATTTAGAATTTAAGATGGCACAATGTAATTATTTTGTTACGATTAATTTTATATTTTCCATAATAAATACAACATTGAATTATATAAATTATAAGCCATAAAGAAAAACTCATTCCACACAAATTTAAAGATAAAAACTTGTCTACGATTATTCTCAAAAAATTCAGTAGAAAGTAATATTTACTCACCGGCATTTTCGTATCATTTTCCTATATAGAGTTCGTGCTTCCCTCCATGGTGATACTTTCTCTCTATCTTTCCGCCAAACCACTGAATAATTTATTTCGAATGCCTCTAGCGGTGAACAAAAACATCTACATGTGCATCATGACATTTAACCTCCTGAACTTTCAAATATACTGTCATTCGGATTTTCAATACGTTAGAGTTCTTTTTAGTTGCAAAACTGTTTGATACTCATACATCTTTATACGCTTACAAATCTTATTCAATGACTGATAAAGATAATTGAATATTTTTATTTAACGTACATTAAATGTTACATTATGCTTAGAGATACATCCAATCAAATTCATACAATCCCTGATCAATGGTATTTACAGATTTGAATTTTTTTGGTATTAGGTTTTTCCGTAATTAAAAATATGATGAAACTAATTGCAAGAAAACAGATATTTTTGTCTTGAGCTTAGACAAAGCGTAATTTTTATTGATTTAAAGAATGTACTTGGAATCACAATACTTGGACTTTGACTGAAAGTCCAAGATAAAGTAACACATGCAAGGTGATATTTGACGTATGTTATTAGTATTGTGTGTGGCGGCATCTGTTACTTTTCAACAATATAAATGTATCTCTGTACAATTTTTTTTTTAAATACTAATATTAAAACAGGAATAAAAAATTAAAAATTTAATAAGCTACTCAAAACGTAACTCAGTGACGTAAAAAAATAACTTGAAATATAATTTTTAAATATTAAGTCATGGCTGTTTGCTCAAAACTATAACATTATTTAAACTAACGAAATATGTCTTGCAGTATATACATGATACATATATAATTAAATATTGAAATAAAAATCGGAAAAAGCTAATGTTTTATCATGTTTATAAATATCAGATATATTCGTAGATACACTTTTTTGAAAAAAAAGCTCTTCATTTTTTCCAGACCGATATATACTATTTTGCTAACAGATACGCAACTCTCTGTAGCGTTTGCGTGGATGATGAAAAGTGTTTAGACATCACTCCATTGAAGGATTTCAATCACTCAAATGTCTACTCCCATTTATATGCCTTATAAATAAATATAGATATATAGAAAATATTTATTATGATTTGTAATATTATATTGTAAAGAATTTACTTCAAATATTTAAAGAAATAATGATTTAAAGATACATTTAAGGCTCAGTTTTAAAGCTATGAATTAAATTCCTATATGAAATAGTGGCTAGTCGTAGAGCCCCTACGACACCCTACGGTTATTTTTAATCATGTGTATGGAGGGTTTGAAAAGTACCATACACTACCATTTATATATACATATCCGCAAAGCCTTTTTTGAAATATAGCAACACAAAAAAGGATTGCTCTTTCAAATGTGTTTTCATATTTAAGCTTACCTGCGCCAGACATCGTGAGATAAATTATTTGGCGTAAAATTGGCTATTACACGCAAAAATTTATTTCGTAATAAATTTTTAAACTCAAAACTATAACGAAGTATATATTTTCAGAAAAATGATTCATCCACATTTTAGAAGACCGTTAATTTTCAAATTTATTTTAATCATATCTACATACGTTGATTTATTGGATATTATTTATTCATTATTTTTTCTCACACACGACAATTTTTTAGCTTAAAACATTTAAAAGACAAAAATATTAATATAATAATAAAAATAAAGAATTAATACAGGTAAAGTCAATTATTGTATACTTAATAATAAACATGAACTGAAAAATAACATAGGAAAAAGAAGAAAGAGAGTCTACATAGAAATTATACGTTCTACGTATTTGTTTCGATTAATGGTTATATATATGCGTTTTTAATCATTGTATTTATTTGAAAGTTATTTGGGCTTATACACCCTAAACAATTTTTTAAGTAAAATACTCTTGTAATAAAAAAAACATGTTATCTATAAATTAAAATATTTTAGAATCTTTTAGTTAAAATCCGATTTATATAAAGCACAAGCAGCTAATAGTAATGTATTATAATATAAAACACATAATGTTATTAATATTTTTTGACAGGTAGCGTTAGTGTTAGCGCGCACATTAGTAAATCGCCGTGGATTATGCATTCAAATACATGACACATATAAAGGTCCTGAGTAAAAGATATTTATATATTTTTGCATATATATTTAAATGAAACACTCCAAAAAATGGTTAGCAATTAATTGTCATAAAAAAAGATTCATTTTTATATTCTTAGAAACTTATAACATCACCTTGGATTGTAAATGGAATAATTATACTATTCTGTTTTTAAGTGACTATAATTGCTTAAAAAACAAATGATTTGTGTGTGTATTGACAATATTATATACTTATTTCAATAAAAAACATCACCTTCCTGTTCACAATAATAAATAACATATGATCATTTCGCAGTGGAAAAAGGTCATGTGGGAGAAAAGGGAAGAGAACCCATCCATAAAAGTGGTCCGAGAGGAAACTCAATAAAGCAAGCGATGTGTGAAGAAGTCTGCATCAGAGCCCAAACATTTTTTACGCCGTTCTCCCCCCTGATGGAAACATATATCCTGGAAAACTGGATTTTCCAGGAAGGTGAAATGAAAATGGAATGCTAGGTAAAAAATTTTGCCTTGCTAGTCGGTTTTCAGTGAGTTCTGTCTGTGTTAAAAAAACACCAGAGTTTTTAAATTGAAGAAACGCAAAATGGACTAATATAATTTGAATAAGAAAAATTTGCTAAACAAAAATTAAAACTAATAGCTTTCACTTTTTAATTTTTATAATTATAAAAAAAAATATCGCTCTTTAAAATTGTAGTACAGTTAGTTGTTAGAGATTAACTTTATTTTATGAGACAGTTGCTTTACTCACCACCATGTCCATAAATCCATTTATCTTTTTAGTGACATACTTTAGCTTTTAGCGTAATGAACGTCTCCCACAAGAATGTACCGAAAGTGTACCAAGATTCAAAGTCATAGTTAAAGTGCACTAGAATATACTAGAAAATATGCATGTATATGGCATTTACAATAATCAATCAATATTTATTAATGTCATATTTTCTTTATATTTAATTACTTTCAGGAATTCAAATGAAAAATCACTTTAAAAAGCTGCTCCAAGACATTAATAGGTATTTGTTTAAAAAAAGTACTAAAAAGCGTTGTATACGTGTTTATTTAATAGAACTCTATAAAACAGCAAACAAATATTTATTTTTTTGACATATAGAGTAATTATTGATTATGTGTTAAGTGTGCAATATATATATATATATATATATTATATGAATACGTATTTTTGCTTTTTAGTCTTATGAAAAAATACTCCAATTACATTAGTTATGACGTGTTTTCTATTAATAACTAAAAATAACTTCGGATAAGTATTTGATGAGGATTTAATACAGACTTATAATCCTCCGATAAGTCAGTCACCTGACTTAAGTGATTTAGGCACTTTTATTAATTGATGACTGATATTTGCCAGTAAGTAATCTAGCATAAAAAAACTTTGTTGAATCGGAGCGAAATGATTTATATATGAAGTTAGTATATATATTTATGAATGTTTCAGAGATCTAAGATGTGAGATCACCATCGTTCATTTACAAAAAAGATCTAAAAATAATATTTAAAGACGTATTGTGTCATTATATTTCTACGTCACATCGATAAACCTTAACATCTGTTTGTGGAATCCGCACTGTGTAGGGTCGGAAATTGTAAATATATTTCATACGTATGACCGATGTTCTTCTTTGAAATGTAGGGTGTATAATATTAAGAAAGAAAAACTTCACATAAAGCTTCGTATGCCCTCAGGACTCCGATCGCCTGCGACGCATGTTTCATTTTTTGTGTATTTCGTTGTTAATCCAATTTTTTCTTATAAAATTACACGTTCAGAAAAACACGTTTTTTTTGTTGTAATTTAAACGAAAAACAAACAAACAAACCATATTTCAATTTATTTTAATGATCATTACTAAGCGTATGCTTACTTGAATTCAACCAAACACACAAACGTGCACATAATTTAGTTTAAATGCAAAATACAAAAAGATGCCATTTTAACAGTCTTATCTTCTCCTTCATACCATCTTCTCGAAGACAGAACAAATATTTGCTAATTTTTAGATAAAAAAATATACCTATCATTATTTTTTTATCCCGTTCTCCAAAAGTGGAGTATATGGATATCCGCAATGTAAGGAAATGTCTTGACGTGTTTGTGTTTCATGAAATTTGGTTGTCAGAACAATGCTCAACCTGATTAACAAGACAACCAATCTTTATAACAATAAAAGATTGACATAAGTTTTCATATTCTTGAAATAAATTACCGCATATTTAAACAATGTTTGTCTCAGGTTCAAATTCCGTAAATGAATATTTTTTTCAGAATTTATGACTACGGTGTACATTCAATATCTAGTATGAAAACACTGCCACAAGTTTTTGTAATGTTGTTTTAAAATGGTTAATAAATATTGTATGGATACATGTATGATATAATATATGATATTAATGACGTAAAGTAAATTGACATTTGAGCCAAAGAAACCATACCCTGATCTAAAATTATATGTCACACGTCGAACGTGAGAAGTTATTTAATCGGCTAGGTAAAATAACATCGGTTGAAAGTATTATAAATCGGCTGTAGCGGGATTTCCCCGTCGTAAGTTGTAAGCCGGCGCCATACTGCCTTCGCCGCCGCCTCCCTTGCGGGGTTTCCCGCTAGCTTTCATAGCAAATAATTTAATCCCACTCAGAAAAGCCTTGGAGGGTTTCTTTATATACGTTGACTCTAAATTGACGAACCGAGGAATTGAAAAAATATGCCTACATTATTACATAATACTCGTTTGCATAGGGCTCTAAGCCATGTTGACGTTGGCACAGGTTGAGCGTGGTGATATTACGCCTAGTGACATTTATGGGGAACTGTAAAATTGTATATCAAAGTTTGATAATAAGAGTGTCCCAAAATGAGCTGACATTTATAAGTGTGTCGCCATTTATTTTGCACCAAAACCGCACGTATTCGTTTTTGTTTGCTGTTATTAATAAATGCTGAGGCTAAAATATCGAAAGATATACAATAAAGTAATGCGTAAAAAATATAAAAGTTTTCTTTAAAACTGCGCGAGGATGTGATGTAATTAAATTTTTGATATAACACTTCTACACGCAACTTCTTCTTTAGAGTTGGCTGTGATAGTCTTCAATGTTAACCAATTCTATAACACTCGTATATTTTTTATATTTAAAATTTTTATAATGTTTGACCAATTATTCAAATAATTTTGAGAACTTCTTTGAAAATATTATATTCATATGTTTATATTTTGTCATTTGTTTGAGTATGACTGGATATCCATTCAAAATACTTGCTAAGCCCATGTTTTGGTATTTACTCGATGCAGAGTCGTATTAAGTAAATTAACTACCATGTTGGCATATTCAGTTATTTAATTTACCGTGTGTTTATCCCCAATGTGTAAGTCTAGTAAAGATCTACTGAAAGAATTTATTTTAAATATAAGCCGCGTTATGCAGTTTCTTGCTTTCAATTTATAATACTATATCAGATGTTGAGTGTTAAAAAGAAACGACTCAATAAATGTAAAATTTTTCAAATTTATAACATCCAAAGCCACAAAAAATACAAATTTTAATAATACGTATGATAAGCTATTGAATGACAAATGTATCGCATTATAAATTATTAATAAGTCATTTATGATGGTAAGCACATGAATATCGGCAAAATGCAGAACTGGATATCTATTACGAATTGGCTGATATTCGACGCTCGTAAAAAACCATATAAAAAGATTCTTAAATTTATAGAGATTCATATATTTCATATTTGCAGCAAATACTATTAAAAATATGTTTTATTCAAATTTCACGCATTAATACGATCTTTAATTGACAACAAAGACTCATACTAATTTGTTTCATTAAGGTTATTACACAAATTTGATACTCTCAAAATATAAATACTTTTAACAATAAAATATTGACATATTCAATTTTCAAAATTTTTTTTGGATAGCATATAGAATAATTAATCAAAATGAATTTTACAAACTTGACACGTGATTTGTCAATATTTAAAGAGTTTCTTTTATATCTGAATGTGATCGGTTCTAAATTCATTTATTTTTATCTGTGACAAATTTTTATGAGTGCCATTTATCACTTTCAGTCATTAAAATAACATCAAAACCTGCAAATTCATGTTAAAATCATAAAACGATTGACATATCACTAATTGATGGCTAGACTTTTATGAGACAGCAATAAAAATATCAAATGGTCAGCTTGTTAAGATACAATAAAAGTCATCGCTATTTTGAGTATCCGAACAGACGGATGACAGTATGTTACCTGGCAATTAGACCAAAAGCCATAAATCCGGGAATTACCGCGAATTTACAGTCCGCTCCATTTGACTGCCGACTGATTTTATGCTTTGCCGATTATGCTGTCAACGTCACGTCGACGCAATCTGATCCCTGTATGGAGAAAGAACGTAATTATTCGTTCACTTCATACTTCGTGTCCACACAAGAGATGCTTCACTCTACTATTCTATACTTTAAGTCAGTGGTCGCCAAACTCAATGCGAGCTACTTTTGGAAATTGAAATTGTCTGGCAATAGTATTATATTGTTTAAAATAAATTAGGAAATCGGATCAAATAAACCATAAAATGCGTACTTTAATTATTTCTTTATTATTTATTAAATTATTAGTGACATTGATTTTCCTCCGCAATTTTTTCAATTCTCGGTGAGTACCTTGTCACTCCCATCCAAATGCAGTTATCAAAATGTAAATGTGTGTATGAATATGAATTCTTATATCCTCCTTGTGCACACACACACGTGAGACTATGTGGTAGATATGCATTGCTGACTGTCATTTCCACCTGAGAAGCGATACAAATGAGCGAGAGAGAGACAAAGTGTATGGCGCAGCTCCATTGTAATACATCGCTGACTGCTCCTCTATTTTACTTAGAAATTTATACTACAGCGGAAACATGTTAAGCAATTCATCGAAATTTAGTTCGAGAAATATTTCATTTCGAAGTCCAATAATGAAATTTGAGAGGCAAATTTATAAATATGATAAAATATCCTTCGCAAGCTAGTGGAATGCCTCTCGTGAGCGATCGTATGGCAACCACTGCTTTAAGCCAACGATTACAGCAATGGGGTATTATTAATTATAATAGGGCTCACGCACACTAGAGCATGCCAACGAAGGTCTTGGGAGGTTTTTTTTTTGGATACTTCTGGCACTTTAAAGAGCGCCTCGCGCTCGTTGTATCACGGTATACGTCCGCATAATGAATGCATATACGTAATGGGTGGAGGAAGTGAAAAAAAGTATGTAATATAATTATCTTATTAATTAAAAGCACATTCAAATTATACACCATGGATATTCGACAAACCAATCCTATAACAACGATATATTAAGTGATATGTACAATAATAAATAAATGTATTCCAAAACTTGTAATAAACTTATATTTTAATAATTTTGATGAGCTATGAATAAATACTGTGTGTAAATTATTCCTTTTATTTAGCGAGAATCGAGAAGATTACTATTGACAAAACAATAATTTTATTGTAATACACTTTAAGCCATTTCTGCATGAAGCGACGATCTTCTATAATTCACGGACGCTCGGCTATGTAAATCACTTTTATGAATAATTCCGACAAAATATCAGGGTTACTTGTTGCCACAATAAATATTCGATATATTATAATTCCTGTTGAAGCAAATCATTTCTAAGGGGCTATTAATATTCTCGGGTGAAAGCTTTTGCAAGAATTTTAACAAGAGGGATTTTCATAATTCAATGATGGGAACATATTTATGACATGGTTTTTCCTCACGGTTCAACGATTTTTTTGATACATAAAGCTAAAAAAAAAATGGTAAACCTGTGAAAATATGTATGTAATTTATAAAATAAACCTTTTGTATTTTCAGCAAAAACGCTCCATAATTTATAGAAGAACATTTATGTCAGTAAAAAATGTAAGTAATTGTGTACAGATGCATACATCAATAAATAAAATTTTAATTATTCTTTAATAACAAAAAATGATGATTCAGTTTTGTACCACTGTGTATAACATAATTTATATAGCTGTCTGTCTTTTGAAAAAAATCCCAAGCTTTTCAAAGGATTCGATTACAATTTTCTACCATTATTCTTGCATACATCCCAATAAAACGATTTAGTTATTTTATTCAATTTAGAGATTTAGTGACGATGGTTAATGGTCATTCACAGGTTCACTATTAAAATATGACCTCAAATATTGAATAACATTGAAATCAATACTGGCTACTATTAAAATATTATAAATACTATTAAAATATTGTGTAAGCGATGAAATATAAATACAATTCTTCAATATTAAGGAATATTGTAAATTTCTTGTAAGGCGTCTTCAGTTTCTTAGACCACAGCTCTTTCAAGAAAAGATACTAAAAAGTTTAGCGAAGTAGTATATTACATAAAGGAATTGGTTCCTTTTGTAACTGTGTATTAGAATAATTAATTATCTGTAATATTTAGGCTCAGTGGTTTAAACTATTATTTGGGTGTATTACATGGAATAATGAAAGTGACACACCTATAAAGAGTGCTTTATCAATATGTATACAAGTCAATACTATATCAATATGTAAATAACTTTTAAGACATACATAATTGAATATTTTAATTTAAATTTTTCTACCTGGTAAAGTCGAACTTAATTTTGACCAAATAGATGTTTTTCTTTGTTGTAAGATTTCGTGAACTTATGAAAAAGTAAACAGCTGTCTTACGTAAAAAAAACAAATCGCCGAATGTTCTAACTAAGGGTTGAATCCACTCAAAAAAACAACGAATTTATGGTGTCTAGTCAATGGCAGAAATGGGTGAAAGCTTTTTACAATAAAAGCTGCAATTTATGGTGAAAAATTCTGACGAAGTAAAATTCATCAACTTATCTATAAATATTTTTTACACGAGCTTCAAGAATCGAAAGTATATTCCATTAATTATATAAAAATAACCATTAAGCTATATGGAATACTATTGTAACAAAACTCATGGGACCGCCTTGTTTGTTTCGTTATATTGAATATTGAAACAATATTGTTACATATTCTATAAACGTTTGTTTGGAACAACAAAAAATATAAGCAATACTGTTACTTCGATATTTCGATAAAATTGATCTGTATTTAGAAACAATCTATTTAAACATTATTATTGATGAACTATCAAGAGGTGGATGATATTTTTTGATGTGATCTGACTATAATAATAGATTATTGTTTTTTTTTAGAATTGCGTAAATTGTTATTGATATTAAATCTCTTATCTTCACGCCATTGTTTTTTTTCTTTGTATTTATTTATTGGTCTGTAATGACCAGGAATGCTGCCATTGTGCAGAAACACAATCCTTATTGTGCTTTCGTTATAATTTTTGCAGAGATTTTCTTGTAGAAATTAATATCAAATGCGTTAATGATTACAGATATTATATTAATTTACGAGAACTTTTGCCGCTTCAGTAACCACGAGTAATCGATATTCTTCGACACGTAGATAATATGATACGTATCTTTAGTTATAGGTTACGCTACGATAAAACCACATGATATATAATATGCCATTATAATTATCTATTGCCATAATTAAAACGCATAACCGTGTGGAATCTGATCAATTAAAACATAAATAATGATGAAAAATGGTATAATACAATAACAAATAAATCTTCTTTGCGTATCATATTTATGGCCAAAGCTTAGTGATTTAGAACTTGGCGTAAATACGTATTACTGAACCTATCTAACACTCAATTTATATTATGTGTTTGCTACTTGAGTTTTTTAGTCAAGATTATACATACCTATGACGCAAAAAGGTAAAATCTGCTTGCAATGATCACCAACGTTTTACGATGGATATATGATCCCCATATCGTGTAAACACAAAATTCGGTTACAAATGACTATACCGATGTATTTTAAAATATACGTATCGATAGTCGAGTTGATAAATGCATACGTATAAAAATCGATATCCAATGGAAATCAATGGCCTAAGTACTGAAGACATGATAATTCAAAGTTAGTCTTCACATTGTGAAGATTTACAATGCATGCTCTACAATCAGAGTGCAGATAGTAAAAATGGTATAAACTCAAATTGTGTGTAGCCAAGAGGTAATCGTGCACATTTTGCATCCAGGGAAAGCGAGTTCGATTTCCATATTTGGTAAATTTGTAAAACTCCGAAAATACCGGACTGTATTAGGTTGAGCAATTGTCCGACAACCGATTATCGTGAAATATAATCTTTGCATCAATAACTTTGTGGAGATACATAATCTATAATTAATGTGAATATCTTCATGATATGTAGGTCTATATGCTCCATTTTAGTACTGGATATAGTAAAAAATAATCATTCGCCTTATCTTAATTCAGACTTGATTGTTTTCAATTTGAACTAAAGGACTGGTAAGTTTATTAAGTAGTAATATCTCAAATTTAACAATCTGGGGAACGTGAGATTGATTCTCCACATATCGGATTTTTAAAATCTGAAATTGCAGGACAAGATTCCCATTGGGTTGAGCAATTGTTTCAGAAACGATTCTATTAAATAGTCTGTCAAGACGTTTTCGAATTGTGAAAATCCATATACCCCAGTATGGGAGTGGATATCTTTACACTGTGTAGGTCCATATCTTCCACGTTGGGAGCGAACTTGTTATGCAAAATAAAAAAAGTGTTTATTTCGTGTAAGATTGTTTGCGGCGTATGATAAGTTTTAAATGAACAAACTAATCAGATTACGTTAGTTAATAAGTTTCTTGCTGCTTCTTACCAGTAAATGAAACAAAATTTTGTGTAATTTCCAAATTACACACTTCCAATTTCCACCGAAACACTACAATAATTAAGGGAAGTGTTTCTTGTTAATTAAATTATCAAGTTTCGGACAAGGGATGGACCAATTGGACATGAAATGTGAAAAGCAAAAAGGCACCCGTCGTTAGAAGACCTTAAGCCAAATAAAACCTATATTCAATTTTTTTTCATGAACCTTACTCAGCCAAATAGGGATATAATAAATTTTCTTGTAAATACACTCCAAACTAAACTGTAGCAACCTCAAGAAAGTTTTTGCAATACTAATAAAAATACACATATTCATTTCTTGTTTGTTAACCTTAAAATTATTAATTATACAACACATAAATCACAAGTCAAAAATAATGAATGTTGTGTATTTGAAATTTTCAATAAATAAATGCAATAAAATTGACATAATAATTTTTTTAATAGTTATGGTTATATTTAATATGATAATGGTATAAACGAATCAATAAATAGAAACATAATTATTTAGTGACTATTCGCATTGCTGATTTCTTTGAGTTGAGGTTATTAAAGATCGACTTTATCTGTAAAAGCGAATTTAAAAATTATCTACTTTGACATATCTAATCCATTTTTACCAAAAATGACAGTTAGTAACTTTTTGCTTCTCGTTAGCGAAAAAATCTTTAACAGTATACAATATACATACACACATATGGAAGTTTACCAGTTTTAAATAATTCAGAATTTATATACAAATGTAATAAAAAATAAAGATAAATTCTATTAAACTAGAGAAAACCATGTACTAAATGCCGAACGATGTCAAATATTGAAAAGTGTAAAGTAATCTCATCAGTTTAATGCTCACTCTAGCTTTAGTAAAACTAATAATTAATTTAAAAAATAATTTCCATCCATTGATTTATGTAGCATAGTAAAACATGAATTTATGACTGTATTATTGGACATAAATGAGAAAATAAATTACATTGTTCGTAAGAGCAGAAAGAACTGATTTGAATGCCAAATATGTTTGACGTAAATTATAAATTGTATTTTTAAATTCCGTCATGGAATTAAGCTGAGGCTTACAAAACAATCTCCAACGCTCTGTCATATAACATTCATTACAGTTTTATTTCCATTCAATGCAATTTATATTCGACGATATACTTTCGTGTTGCTTTGTTTTAAAAGAAAAATTGGTAAATAGTTTTTATTACTTCTTATTATAAGACAAGTCTAGTAGTACTTTTGCGTAATGATGAATACTTATTTAGTATATACTATTATTTAGCAATTAATATTTTTGACTGATCGTGCTTGATGGAAATTGATTTTAAATTCTAAATTATTTAGCAGTTACCGACAGCCAATTTATTCTTGCGGTAATTTGTATATTTATGATAGGTGTATATTTTTATACATCGCCGCCAATATTGCAGAAACACGTAACTCGATTTTTGGATTTAAGTGACTTTGCAAAGAAAGTTTTATATTTTGCAATTTCTCGTATCATTACCACATTTTTGTGTTAACAAATATTTTTATAAAGCGTGAACGAATTGCAAAAAAATATATTATATTTTACAAAGTGACTTAAATCCAAAAATCGAGCTACGTGTTTCTGTGATATTGACGACGATATATCATAATTCCACTTTGCAATTTTGAAATATTTTAAGTTTATTATTATCATTGATATAATAATGTGGCTCAGAATTTTTCTCAGGCAAATCAGTATGTCCTCTTTATTCAGTGCTACCTATCACGCCGTTGGTAAATACGACTTCGGCCTCTAATCAATAAAGTTTACTCGATATATTAATAAAACATGATAGAAGTATTACTATTCAATAAAATATCACATGTATTATATACAGAGCTGTTTCTAGGTGTTTTGGCGCCCTCTTCCGTTTAATATCACCCCTTTCCTCTCTGCCACTCAGACCAGAAGAATGTATGCATAAAATAAAAAATAATTTATATCGAATGCTAAAAAAAAAAAAAAATTAAATACATAAATAAGCACAGTGTATGATCTTTTATTTTGATTTGGTTTTAGGTCTCAAAAAAATTCAGCCCTTTAAAAGGCTTCGAAAATTTGGCCGCCTAGTTTGCCTTGTGGTAGAAACGGCCATGATTATATAATATATGCATTTGTCAACTCGAAAGATAATAAATTAATACACAAAAGTTTTAATATAAGCATTTCAATAATTGAAACTAATCAAATGGAGTGATTATTAGTAGAAAGCCACAAACTTAAACCTCACATTTGCATAAATAAGATATTAAAAGTGTACTATAATCGAAACGCATATACGCATATTTTTCTATGTGTATTCTGAAATTAGAGCATATGGTTTACCATCATGTCACGATTGCTATCACCAGTAACTGTTGCAGGATTTCCTCTAGTATCCTCAAATAAATATGGCCCAATGATTCCACCAGCTCAAATGACACACCATTCAGTCACTTTACGAAGGTATAATGGTTTTTAGTGTATCAATTTTGATTCCAGTAATGGAGTATATTAAACTCGAGAATGTTTCACATAAAATGGTCGTTGGATACATACTCAATTGTTGGGCATTTTATTATTAATATTTGATTGTATATGTTTTTAATAGTTGTAAGGTTTGTATTTGTAATCTCCGGAAGCATGTGATACTATTTTTCTGTTTAGTAAATTTGTTTAAAGGTTTGATGAAAATCACTAAATAACTAGTAGAGGCCTAAAATAGAAATCACAGCTTATGCACTGTACCGTATATTATAAGGGCTAACGAACGCCTCGAGGATCGCTAGCCCAACCTATGTTCGTTGTTCTTCAACTTCCCACCCCTATGCGCTCCATCTCCGCTCGTCTAGCGGCTCATGTGACACGTAACAGGCATTAATACCTACCCGATGTATTATGTATCGCCTGGCGAACGCAAACTACCTCGGACGGGCTTTTAGTCGATTGTTTCATTTTTAATTGAATCGTTCGAACGCCTATCGACTGCGGCCGACCCTGTATATTTTTATGTGACTTTATTTCGAAAAGGTGGTGATTGAATTTAAATTAAATTTTGTCGCGCAAAACGCCGCCACCGATGATCGATTTTAATTTGCAAATATTATAAACGGAACGCTTTCGGTAACATTTTTCGTCTAAAAAAAATATTATAATACAGTGCGACCGGGAAAAGGGCTTTCAATGATTGTCACCCTATTTTATTTTATGGTCTCTTAATCGCCATTTAACGCCAAATTTGATTAAACATGTATTATTATTAATAACGTAAGCATGGTATAATCGACAGTTTCAAATCAAATTATCGTAAATATTAGGTGTCTTCCCGGTAGTTGAGTGTTGGCTTTTTTGGATTCGATCACCAACAGCTGCTAGATTTTGAAATATCTATGTTTACAAGATTGAAGACCCATTGGGTTGAGCAATTTACTAAAAGAATGCAAACGTATGTTTTAAAGATGTGGAGATTCATATTATTTATTTAATCTTTACTGAACGCAATTTAAATTTATATTATCTCTACTTTCAGAGTGGAGATGGTGTACATGTAATAAACTGCTGTATACATTACACCATAAATATATTTAAAGGATACTTTTTGATTTTTCAATTATTTATAATATATTTTAAAATGGCTGATTTTTTTTTGAAATAATTCATTACCATTATCTTCAAATGATGATTTCAATAAAATTGAGATCATTTTTTGGAATCAAAATATTTCCCGATTAATATGAATTAATACTAATGATTAAAGCATTGCTAAATGCGTATAGAAAGGAAATAAGGGCAAATTTATGTACAGAAAATATTTCTCTTTCAAAGCACCGGCTGTTTTCAATACTAGTCAATGGATAGAAATAAAATGTTTGTAGTAATATTATTATAAATAAACACTTACTCCACCAAAAATATGATTTCTCACACGTATTTTGCCTTACCGCATCTAGTAGAAAATTAAAGATTTAAGTAAGATAAATAAGAGTTAAACAAGACCATCAATGTAATAAAATGATAATTACACAAAACAATATAATTTATTTTTAATTATTATTTCCAATTTCAGATATGGTTCATATCGTTTTTTTTTTTTCATTATTGAATATTAAAAAAGCACGAAACACACCTTCCCTTCACATTGTTTCCATCAGTGTTATGTATTTGCAATTTGTTTTTGAAAAATATTTCAAAAATGCTTTGAAATTTTTTAGTACCAAAAATTCAGCGATTTTCTGTCAATATTGAGGATGTGAGCGAGATTTCCGTCAACAGAGAATAACGTGCGAACATGTTCAGTTTCGAATGAGTCACTGAAAAATGTAATACTCCAGTCCGAGTGGATTTAAAAATATATTTAAATAGCGTTAAAAATAAATATGTTGGAAAAGATTGTATCAATTCCCTTAAGTAGATCATACTTATATTTGTAGCACAATGCTAGAAATGCTTATATCAGATATTAAGCATTTTGATTGGTATAAGAAAGTAGTTAAACATGTACTTTTATTTAACTTTTACTGCCCTATAATGGATAGTGAGTGATTATATTTTATTTTATTTCTCCAAATAAATATATTGATAACAACGTCTTGATACTTAGCGTATTCCTCATCAAAACCCCTATAATTTCAATGATGTAATCATAAATTTAAAATATTTATCAATACTCACAAAAATGATTTTTTTGCATTAAACATATGACATACACGTTAGCTAGCATTAATCACTCATTTGAATGATGGCATTATGACTCAGAGGAGAAGAGAGAGAGATTTGAAAAATTATACAATGATTTTCATGGTATATAATTATAATATATAATATTATA
>JAGVSQ010001244.1:778-30511 GCA_022683975.1 Rhyacophila evoluta | reverse complement strand
GCTAACAGTGATCTCACATATGGAAGTTTACCAGTTTTAAATAATTCAGAATATTTAATTGTAAGTTTCAGTTTTGATCTTTACGCAATTTAAATCCCCTATAATAATGATGGCGTAATTAGTGAAATGACTAAAAATCAAAATGATTATACTGTAATGCTAACTGAATGCATTTTTAGTATTCATTTGATTTATGTAAGATTTAATGGGTTATGTTGCCTTTTTCTCTATTTGATAATACTGATAAATAGTTTAACACGTATACATAATTTTATAATAGAAGATATAATTTATTATAATCTTGAAAGTGTTCCGAGAAATTTTAGGGGATGTGTGAACTCGGTTAAGAAATTACTAAAATATGGGGAAAATATTCCTGAATAACAGATAATTTTCATAGCGTTATCTCACAAATTGCGCCCTCTACAAGAATAGCAGACTCTCACGCAATTTTACTTGCTAATAGCCAACAAAAATGGGTGATATCTCTTGTTTAATTATTCTTATAGATAAGTGCTCCGTAAATATACGTTGATATGTTTGTATATATTTTCCACTTTACACGCTTGATTGTTTTTTTATTGGCACGCTGAATACTTCTTAACAGAAAATGAAGACATTTAAATATTTTCTGATATAATTAGGCTTAAAAAATATGTTTTAAAATGATATTAGAAGCATTTTAGTAGATTAAATAATACAAATTTTAAAGAATACTTCATAATAAATTCATTCAAACGACTTTAATAATGGGATATGTATTTTATAAGATCAATATATTACATTGTTTATATTGTTTTGATATTTAAGCTGTTAAAATATCTCTGAGAAGAAACATATTTTAAAGCTTAAGTGACATTAAATTTAATAAACGATGTTTGGATACATTTTTTTGTTTATTTCTGTCAATCATTAAATTGAACAAATTTTGTTCAAACTAGACCAATAAGTCGTTGACGCCCACGGTTCTATTTTGAACCGATTGTATATGTTTCACTAAAAACTTGGCTAGAATATGTAAACTGTTTTAAAATTTGGTTAAGATGCATATTGAGACAAATATTCATATTAAATAAACGGAAAACGTAGAAATAATACAACATGGTATATTATCACATTTGAATTATCTACATAGAGGTAACTAAATGTGGATTTCATAATTTATAACAGAATTATTCAGTATTTAGTATATCCTGTTAAAAAAACTTGTGACTGCAAGAAGTGTGGCTCCACGCAATTATGAGCGCGCCCCTTATTAATAAAAATAATATTTTAAAAATTTCCAATAAACACATATAATTATTTTAAAGTATAAATCATTAGATAATAAGCATTCAAAATTGGATATATATTATAAATGGTTAGCAAGCTTGGAAGATTCTTACTCGTTACTATTTTCGAGTACTTTCAAGAGTTATAATAGTGGATATAAAACTATAAATTAGCGTAGCGTGCTTTGCTTTTAATAATTACATCACAGGTTTTGTTTCCCGAGTTGCATTTCAATACACACTTTTTTATTCTTTGAGATACCCAATTTAAACGATAATCGTCTGTTATATTTCGACGTTATAATGAATATTATTAGATTTTCGTTACTAATATCGTATTTAAATGGCACTTTTATGTATTCGTTTATGATGAATTATAAAATTAACCCTAGATAAAATTGACGAGTTCATTTAAGCATAACTATACTGATAAAAATTGCTTGCGGTGTTAATTTATCGAACAATTATGTAATGTACTGATTTTGATGCATATATATTATACATATATAAATTGATACACATGTAGTTATTTTATTTAAAGCAATTGTTTATATATAAAATAAATGGATGCAAAAACTTACTAAAAGTGTATTTTTTTTTTAACTTGCGTATCTAAAATCGTACATGACATGTTTTTAATCGTTTTAGTGCCGATCATTATCTAAAACTAATATGCAAAAAGTTTTTAATATGTTTAAGCAGATTATTTAACTTGAATTAAAATTGCTATTAAAGCTAAATCCAAATATTAAAACCAAATGAATTACTCTGAAATAAATCAAATCTTTGCATTAACTTCAATAGATATGGATAATGTTACTTTTAAATAAAACAACAATGATTGTTTGAAAAAATATCTCATTATAAATCGACAAAAAATGAGAAGAATAATATTTTGTTCAACTATTCTCCAGAAAATTTTTAATGGGAAAATATGAAAAATGACTCAAAAAACATTTAAGTAATTATCTAGCAAAATATTTCAGTCTACTGTGTATTATAATATTTTCCAAAGGCTTTGCTGTATTTTAAAGAATAGATTCTAGCAATTGTGTGATTTCTTTGGATCTACTTATTTCAATAAAAAAAAAATTCTATGCATCTTTAAAATGTATTCAAATATTCCAAGTCATTATATTCAGTCTGCACAAAATGTTTCATTCCATTCTCGTATTCCAACATTTAATGCTTAGCATAACTGATCTTTTTAGATTTTATTCATGTCTCCTCGGTGGTGTAAAGGTTGGCGTACGCGCTTAGCAATCCAGGGAATGCGGGTTCAATTCTCACATCTGTCAGATTTCTAATAATCCAAATATACGGGGCTAGATGCCCATCGGGTTGGGCAATTGTCTGGCAAACGATCCTCGTGAAAAATAATCTGAAAAGACTTCTTCACATTGCGGATATCCATATGCTCCACTATGGTAAAATATATGGTATATCTATCATATTAAGCACGGTAAAATAAATTGTCTAGTTATTTTAGAAAAAAACTTTTTTTTTTAATGCTAATTAAATAAAACCGGAAAAATGTACTAAACAGTTAAATTTTGAGTAATCGAAAGATTTTATTGCTTATAAGTAAATAACTTTTCATTCAAAAATTCACTTTCGTTTATTCTGAGTGGTAACTTATTTTTTTAACTATATCGTATCAAACTTAACATTTGTTTCTATAACACTGACATATTATAGTTAAATATAGTTTTTTTTCTTTGAATATAGTTGAAAGATTTTGATACGAAGATACTTAAATGGTACTAATGGGAACAGATTGTGATACTTATAATGATTACGGATTACTATTATGTGACAGTATAAAACAGTGATTTGCATGTTCTTTCCTAAGAACTACAAAAAAAATTCAAGATTTACCTACCAAGTACTTTCAAAATGTATTCAGTTATTTAATTTATATTTTGTAATAATCATTTAACTCATACTTTTAATTAAATCAAAAAAATTGACGTTTTATAGTTATTTTTTGTTATTAGCATTAATTATAGTCAAGTGCACAAAAATTCCAATTATCTTCATTAAATAACATAAAGGAATAATTATTTTTTAAATTTATTTATATTTTATTAATAAAGTTGCAAAAATCATTCTTAATCTGAAAATATAAACGAAAAATAGATTTTGCTCACACATCATTTTATACCTATTCAAATAGATCATTCTTGAATAAATGGTAATCAAAAATGTGTACATTCTTTTAAGTATATAACATAATTTAATCAGATAACAATTTTAAATAAAAAAAATCATATTTCTCAAACGTAAATATCACGAAACAAAAATATTTATCATTTTACTACGAGGATCAACTAGATATGGTATGAAATGATAATTTAACAACAATGTAGTGTTTAATTTTTCACAGAGACTTTGATCTGTGCAGTTTCAAATAATATTATCTAAATTAAATTCTTATAACGTGTCCCGCAAATTCGACATCAAATATTCTCCAATGTTAAATACAATTACAGCAAAAAAACAGTGTCGAACATAAAATGATTCTTTCATATTTAAAAAAATAAGTGTGTTCCATCATATAAAATAATCGACGAAAAGTTTGTTTGGCCTACTAACCTCACAGGATAATTGACTCGTCAATAAACAAATTTTACTAATAAGCATATTATTTATTTATGCAAATGAGATAGTTAAAACTTTTTAATGAATCCAACCAAATCAACTCGAAATAAGTAAGTAGCCGTGAATTAGACGCGATAACTATTTTGTGGGATTTTATTAATTGTACTTATTTATTTTCTTACCGAAATCTAAAACAAATTTAGTTAATATAAAATCAATACCAATACCAAAAATATGAGAAAAATACAATACTTTTCCGATTTTCAATCAAAATTTTAACACGCTTGATAAATATTTATAAATACGGGTGAACGCACGAGGTAGTGTTTTATTTACGTGGCTTGTTCTTGTTTAAACTGCTGTCATAAATAATAGTATAGTAAATATTTGTAACATTTTATGTAAATATCTTTTGAATTTAAATTTTGATTACAAAATACGTATAATTATTGGGTTTATTAGTCAGTGAAATTTTCTTTCGTTGTGAAAATTAAGTAGTGTAGTTTTGAGCAAATCAAATTACATAAAAAATAGTTTTTTCCAAAAGTGAGTGTCTTGGTTATAATAGTAAAAAATGGTACCGTCAAAAATGTGCTTGGTACACGTATGTCCTCAGATTGATAGATCCAATGCACAAATACTTGAGAAAACTTATGTGTCCGTCTCACGAGACTCGGGAGAAATTCCTCACATATACACTTAGCAATAACATAAACTGATCGGAGTGTGTGCGAGATGCGCGTGCGATTGGGAAACTGACGCAAACTGACGCAAAACTGACGCAGGGTGGCGCGAGGACGCGACGCGTTCATTCGCGGCGGCGGCGCCGGGCGGACTGTTCGACGCGGGCCCGCGGGGAGGATGGAAAGCGGAAAGCGAGAAAAGCTTCGCGCACGCGTGATGACGGCCAGTGCGCATTCAAAGCTCTCTCGCGAGAAAACTACACTGCTTGTGGTGTGATAAAGGACGGAAAAATTAATATCTTCAACGTGAATCTGACCCAAAAGTATACATCAAGCAATATCGTTTGTAAAATTTTCATTTTTAATTAATACAAAACAACTTATTCTGAATTCAGAATGCGTATTCATAACAACAAAAAAAAAACAGTTTATATGTATATATCACATAACTTTGTATTACTGATAGACATTTTTGGTCTGAATGTGAAACAAGATATTCACTAACAAGGCCATTTCAGCAATAGAGTATATAATTATTCAGAATATGACGACTTACACGAATGTTTTAAAATTAAAACTTAATTTAAGTGTGTCTAAATAATTTGTAAATACATCTTGTAATCAATTAACGCATTCGAAGTTCATACTATATAAAAAATATATTACCATTGGTGTCCAAATGAGTTTTTTTTTTATTAAGCTCAATGTTTGTTTTAATCATTAAAAATATTCACACGTTTCATTTGTAATTAATACTGCTTATTTATTTATAAATTTATAAATATTAAATATTATACACCATTAGTATTTTTCTAAACTTGAAAGGATGAATTTATTGTACTAATATGTATAATATCTAGAAATGGCTATTTTTATCACAATATAGATTTTTTAAATTTTATATTTCAAGGACAACGCTTGACGGGTAGATGATAGTTGGATAGATAGGATACCAAAAGAAATAAGTGAACGTTATCAAAAGAATATAGAGAAAGCAACTTATTAGAAACCTAGACAGCAGTATCTGGAGTCAGCCAATGACAGTGGACAGTAACGCCAATCCAATCTATGCATTATTGTTTAATATTTTAAATGTTCTTTTATCTTTAATTGATATCAGATTGCGTGCAAACTACAGATTTAGCATTTTTTAAATATAAAAATATAATATAAGTTATCACAAACTTTTTTATTATCAATAGCTGTGTTATTATTTTTGTATACTAAACTTATTTTGTCTGGTCCTAATTGGGATTCTTGGCTTATACAAAAACTTAATTCAATTAAAATTATCACAACATTACGAGAGTATATTTTTTACTCGCTAGAATTTTCAAGTAGTAATATTTCTTGACGCCAACAAAAAATAATGTGTAATCTCGCGCCAGTCTGTAAAGATAAAAACTAATCCATTATGATTCATGAAATTCAATAAACATCTGTCATTGCAATTTCTCGTGATTTCATTTTTATGTCGTCAAATTTCAAAATTTGTTACACTCGAAGTATAGTCACTGTCACAAAAAAGCATATTATTGGTGACTTTATGTCATAGTATACACAAACCAATCTAAAAATAACGTAAACATAAATATTCATGAAGGATAAAATGAAACAATAAAATATACCGTTTCGTATATTCACTACTTGGATATAATATTAAAATTTTCACTACGTATATTAGTTATTTTAATTATTTTATCAACATTCTATAGATTTATTTTAAATCTATATCAATCAATAACGATTTTATATTGCTACTTCAGTGGAGTATTAAATTGCTTCAATGTTCTCATTGATAAGAATATGTTTCAACATTTTTTTTGAATTTTTTGACTAAGCCTTTGAAAAATCACTGCGTATTTGCTTTTTTCAAAGAGTTAAACCATAGGAACCCGTCATTATTTACTACTAATCTAAGTTAGTATAGCAATACATATTTTTTTATAAATAGCTGAACACTTATTTTTCCCCACCACTCAACATATTATTTCCGAAAAGAATGCATGGTGCGATAAACATAAGGTGCTCTTGAAAGATTTAGATATCTATCATGAAATAGCGCTTTACTAAAAACTGATGGAATTTAGACTTCAAAATTAGATTATTACTAAAATAATATATCCTGTATTGATCCTGATAAATGTGCAAATGTAGTATGGTAACAATAGTAGATATTTATAATAAATATGTTTTTCTACTGAAACGCAAAGCATATATTTAAACATATGCATATCCTAGCTTTTCAGGCAACATTTTTACAAGGATTAATTGCTGTTTGTTCAACGTATATGCCTCACCCTCGAAATCCAAATGCGTATGTTAAAACAACACGCAAATAACCAACCTGCGGATCATATATCCTCAACTTTTGAATCAGAAATGCAACGCGTTTATCGCTTGGTGATATTTATATTTATTAGACTAGGAAAAAATAAAATGAAAAAATGATGGCTAGTTTTTAAGCTTACAGACATTAATCTATATACCACTAGCTATGAGATATACTATGATAGAAATATATTAATGGTCTAGCAGTTTTCTATGCGATGTTTAATTTAAATTAGTGCAGTGAAGAATATTTTATATTAAATAAAATAAAATAATCAAGTTATACTGCACTATAGTTTCAATGGTATGGTGTTAATTACAAGTAATTATTCGCTCCGTACTTATTGTAGCATATGGTGTGAAAACTTTTACTAAAAATTGAGTTAATTGATATTTTATGGATGTAAAAATTAGTTGTCAAATAATTAAATGACTATTAGGCATCCATTTTTTATTATTTTTTCAATACTTGTCTTCACACTGTTAATTTCAATTTTGACACAAATTTGGCATTTTCAGCCTATATCCTTTTAAAAGAACGTGCAGTAATCTGTTTACATTTTGATTATCAAATAAAAGCTGTTTAAAATTAAGGGTTATTTCTATTTTCCTTTCCACGGTTGATATATATTTGAAGAAAAAGTAACTTAATTTAAGCTGGTTCCTAAAAAAACCTGTGTCCTGTTTTAATTGTACAATTAATAATGATTTAAAATAGGAATCGAAAAAAATCATAAAAGTTCCACTATATTTCAAATTTGTCCATTCAAATTGTATTTTTTTTTTATCCAACAGTGCCTTTGAACAATATTTTTTCTGACAGTATAAACTTTCAAATTTTATAAGACTTACAAATAAAAAAATACTTTTCCCAATATTACGAGCTCTTTAATAAGAAAAAACAACAATACTTTAAAAAAACTTAATCGAAATACCGGTAAATTCTCTTACAAAAAAACTAAATTTATTTAATTTTGTTTGAATCATAATCGATTAATGTAAATGATATTTTAAACATATGCCCAAATACGTATATTGTATTTCACATTTTGTGTAACTTCTGCTAATTGCCCGAATAAAAATAATAATTACTTTTAGAAGTTTAATTTTGAAACGTCTATAAACGGTGAAATCCGATCTCCGATATTATACAACTAAATTATATTAGAAATATACAGTAAGCACTTTTATTTTTAACTATTTATTATTGAGTATTCGAATTTATTTTTCTGTTTAAAAAGTAATTAAATAACAAAATTTGAAACATTATTGAATAAAAGATTAAATACTAAGTAATAGTGAAAAACAATTCGTCAAGTATTCACACAGTGGCGATATATGTCCTCTAGAATTGGAGCAGACATAAAAAATATTTAAACAACAATATACCTATTTCTAATTGATTACATTTGCTTAGGGAATTTTAATTATTCTAACTGTCATAAAATATAATTTATTTTCTATTATTATTTTTGTGCTGTAAAGACATGAAAATGTGGTCGGCCAATAAACAAAAAAGTCTTTCGTACTTATCTACTATAAGAAATGGACTTATATGAAAATGTGTACCTCGTTGCAAACATTACGGCTATTTCTATAACTAAAATACACATAATTATACAAATTCTTCTTCTTCTAAATCTGCTCCTTAAGTGGAGCATATGGAAATCACGTGCTACCTCCAAAAATCCTTGTCGCCAACCAGTACTTTTACGTCTTCCCTGGTCAAACTTTCATCCCGTAATAGAATTTAGCACCCTTCTGGGACGCCGACAATAGGTCAGCTTAAAGAAAAGGTAGATCGGGTTCTCTTAAGGCATCCGCAATATGTGGCCGAGCCAGATCCAGCGCCCCAGTTTCACTTTGTCAGTAAAAAGGGGCTGCATAGTTCGTTCTCTTATCTTCTCATTTTGAACAAAGTCATATCACCGTACCCGTAGAATCCGCTGCAGGCATCTGTTCCCAAAGCTTAGAATACGATTATTTGGGGCCTTTGTTGGGTGTCACATTTTATAACCGTAGAGCAGTACTGACAGAATACATTATATGAATACTTATAGTACACGAAAATCAATAATGTCACAACTTATAAACCAACGATGAGAATAGAAAAAAATATTTTTAAAAATTGGCATTCAATTATAAAATTCAACATATTATATTAAATTTATTACAAGTATGTGATTTATGGATCTATAAACTGACAATACATGTAATAATTTACTTTACGTCAACGAAATATTCAATAATGAAAAATAACATCTATGTCCATGCACTTTGTATACAAAATATTTTTAATATGCTACAAAGATATCTCTACGATAATAAATAAATCTGTATTTAACAAAGCATTTTGGAGTGTAACAGAATACTATATTCCGCTAAACAATAATAATATTTTATCGTCAACGTTATCCATAAATCTTTATTTTTCTTAGAAAAATTCAAAAGAATTTTATATGATACTTGAACAATATTGTAAAAATTTCAATAAACGGAATATAAGAAAATATATCAATACAGTGGAGTGCTAGAGATAACGTGTATTACAATCTTTGATAATCCGTGAACTTATAGCTTAATAAAAAAATATTTATAATAAATGAATGCTAATTACAATTACAATGCTATTAATCCACGTGTTCTTAAAAATCTGTTAAGCTATACAATAAAAATGTAAGTCATCTACAAAAAAACTTTGTTCACTACCATCCATTTGTTTTAAATATTGCCCAAACCATGAGTTATTGTTTTTTTGGAAATGGATGAGTTTATTTTTTAATATTTTTCTATGCCATATATGCTCCCAAAGAGCATACGGATCTACAGAATATGGATATATCCACTACGAGTGTAGTATAAGCATCTCCGCAATGTAAAGACGTATTGACAGATTATTTTTCAGCAAAATCGTTTGTCAGACAATTACCCAACTCAAAAGGCCCTCAGTCCTGTATTTTTGGATTTTTAAGATCCGACAGAAAAAATCGAAACCGTATTCCCCGGACTGCTATGCGTGCCCGTTACCAACTACGCCAGCAGGGAGACATTTGGTATACGTTTACTATTTTTCTGGGTAGCCAAGAGGTTATCATGCACGCTTTCGAACCGAAGATTGCGGGGCTTAATTTCCACAGCTGCTGACTATTTTTAAATCTCAAAATGCAGTAACGGATGTCTAATAACTTAAGCAATTGGCTGACACTCAATGCCTGTCTTTATAATGCGTAGATTTATAAAATTCATTTCTGAAGTGATCATCTTTATACAGTTAAAATTCATACGCTATACTTTAAGGAGGCCATGGTGCAAAAAAAACTACTTATTCGTCTTAACATCCGTAAAGATAACCACGAGATTATGAGTTTAAATTCTAAGGTTATATAAAAATATATATAATATCACTTCACTGAAAATGGGCGCCCAGTAATTTTAACTATAAACTTATACACCGATACTCGTAAAAATTATCAAGAAAACTTTAATTTAATTCTCTTCTGTCAAAGTACCTGGTATTACCAATTCAGAGTGTTTCATTCTCTAGTGTGTGCTATTATAAGTAAATAAGTAGATATCACAGTGCGATGCTATTTTGCGCTAAAACCATCTTCTTTGCACCTCCTCGTGACTTTACTGGAGTACTGCCATACCACCTACACGTTTACTTTCACGGTACCATTATTATGCAGCTCTCATATTAGTGACTCCTTTCACATCTATTAATATCTTGAGATATATATCGATACAACTTATTCAAGTGGATTTAACCAACATTCAGACAGATTGCATCATGTCTTGGATGTTTTCATTGTAAATGTTAATTTATTCATAAATTTCAGCAAAAAATCTTTCCAAGCATTTTGGCCTCTCTTTGATTTTGTGCGAATAGATATTTTATTATTTAAATGTTCTGCGGGTTGGCCCATATTCAAATTTTAAGCTAATGATAGTTTGTACATATTTTATGAGTTCAATAAATTAGTTAATTTTGTATTATCTAAATACGCCATCGCTTTTAAGCCAATTAATCATACATGCCAAATAAAATTGTATTTTTTTATTTTGTTTTTATTTATCATTTGTAATTACTCATAACTCAATAAGTATGTACTATATTGATGAATATTTTTGATGAAAAGGAAAAATAAACAAAACTAACAATAACAAAGTTTTTCGAAATATTGACGAATTAATGACTTCACTTACGTGTGCATCAAATAAACAAGGATGAGCTATAAATATGAGTGTTATATAACTCCACATTTATATGATAATAAATCATATTGCTCTCTTTCAAATGAATTTTTTTTGAAAATTTTTATATCATTAATTGAGGCGTATATATCCAAAATAAACTTATTCTACCATGACGAAATTTCATGTTAAACATTTTAAATAAGGATTTTTTTGTAGAAAATAGCCAAATAGCGAGTTTTTGAAATTGGTTTTTTTCTACTAGTTTACACGTCATGTGGTTTTTAAATACAAAAATACTTGTTAATAATGTTATCCTTTAAATTCTGGTATAGTGGAATAAGTTCACTTTAGAAATATGCCTCTCAATTTATGTGAGAGCAATGAACATTCGTTACGTTTTTTTTGTTTAATTTCTTTGAACATCTCTGCTGTTTTAAGGAATAAATAACGTTTTAAATATATCTATACGCATTTTAGACATATCATTAAATACTCGAAATTTTATTCTTATTTTAACTCTAATTTAAGATTCGTATTAATATTGAAGTAGAGTAGTGGCACTCTAACATGAGTATATGCAAATTTTTACATATAATTCTATCCATCTGTATGCTTATTATAAAACTTTTTAATATTCAAACGATTAAATGAATTTAAAATTGAAATAACAACAATGAAATAATGCAAAAAATAATATAAATCGTTTAATAAAATAGGCAGAGAATTTTAAATTACCACATAATTATTTTTTTTTAAATATTTTGACCATTCATCGCAATGACGATACCGAAAAAAATTAATTTGTTTATTTTAAAATATTTAAATATAACGTAGAAAATAAAATGTAAGTTAGAGTATACTGGTTGAATTGCTTTAAGAAAATCTGTTAATCTAGTAGCTGTTGACTTTTTATTATAAGGTAAATGATAACGTTAATCGTTAACTTCAGTTTTTCATTATTCAACAAAAATCGAATATTTTAATCGTTAATAAAAAAAATACGTTTTAAAATTTTCTTTTGATTGAGTGATTTAACGAAAAAATACGATTGCAGATGTCATATCACACAAATTGCACTTTTTATTTTACATCCTGTTGCCACAACAAACTGTAATGTTTCTTTTGCCGCCATAAAAACAGACTTATTTACTAAAATAACAGTGACGATTATTCCATGAATTACTATAAAACACCCTGTTTAATCATATCATTAGGGAAACTGTCTATTTTTAATTTATAACTCAAATTCTTATAATATTTCTCGCTCATTTTTAAAAAAAGCTGATTTGAATTATCGATATAAAAAAATCACTAAGCTCAAAATGCAAATATACGATGCTTGTGAATACACACTAATTATAAATATTGAGTTGATAATATAAATTATGTTTTTTAGTATATATTATATATCGTGCCAGATCTCATCGGCGTTAGGCTATCAATATATATAAGGAAGTATTTGTCACTGTCCAATTGTTTTATAAACATATTTTTGAGTTTCCAAAGGTCTGTTTAGTCATACATATATTTCAAGCGCAAAGTATTTTTCTTTCAATTTTCGTCTTTTCGTATGACGTATGATGTATGACTTCGTTACAGAGATAAAAAAATAAACTATGCACTCACTCATTCCGATATAAGTGAAGTTAATATAGGATCGATATGTTGCAAGTGCTTTAAGGCTTGATCTGCTTTTTCTTTAATACGACTTAACTTTGGTGTTGCAGAAGACCACTGAATACTATTTAAAGAGCTACTGTAGTAACTATCCAGACAAAAGACAGTGAATTTTGGAGACGAGAATCTATGTATCCATGGTATATAATCATATCTTCATACAAACAATTTATCTCGGTCCATCTTTTTAGTTTAATACGCATATTTATCTACTCGTCAGCTAAATTTTGACCCGTTTGGCAACCAACCATGCATCTTTTAATCACTACATATTTTTCTGTTATGAGATTCGAACCCACAATTCTCTTGGCTACCAGAAAAAAGAATTATAATTGACCATAACTTTTACAAAATATACTTCTACCATATAAATGCTTACTCAAGTATTAAGACGAGGGATAGGAACTCGATTATTGTTTTTTTATAACTATGGTCAACAAAGAAAATTTGGTAAAAATCATTTATACGAACGAAGATCGATATTTCTACGGTTAAACTTAAAAAACACATGCCATCCTTTCTCCCAAAGTAAAGCATGTGGATCTCCAATATATGAAAGCATGTTTTAAGATATTATTTTTTACGGGAATTGTTTAAATTACACGCTACCAGGAAGACATTTACATGTATGTATTATATAAAACTGCTTCAAAATATGAAAACTATAATAATAATAGTCGATACGTAACTGGTTTTGATGTGACGTTCGCTGAGCTCTTTTTTTCAAATATTCATATTTACTAATACTTCACAAACCAATACACGTTGAAATGGTGAATATGAATTCATATTTATTAATGTATTCATAATACAAAATTCCTCACTGAAGCCACTATGAAGATTTTACTGTTTATACAGGACATACTGAATTATCTTTGGGTAAATACTATAAATACTATTCGAAAACCTTGTTGTGATAATTTCGATTTGTATACAAACACTTTTCAGCTCAAAAACTTATTGAGTTGATGGGAGAGTGTTTGTTTTTATAGTTATTAAATTACGCTGACCTAGAATGTTTACCAGTTAGTTACTGGCGTGAAAACTAACTTCATCGTCGAGAAACTGGCACCCATTAAATGTATCCATAACTGAGAACTAAAGGCAGGAGAAAATTTTATCTGCCATTGAAGAGCTTGTAAGAACTCTAACAAAGTTATTCCACTTTACAGCTAACGACAGTCGTCTGCCATACATGTGCGGGCTTAATCTCAAACTAAATTTGATGAGAAGTACGGTGATTTTGACAAAAAACAACAGGATATTTAAGAATTGTCTCTCTGGTACCGTTAATATTAGCATGCGCTTTAAAACTGAAGCTTACTAGTTTAAATTTCACAGTTGCAGGATTTTTTAAAATTAAAAGATACAGGACTAGATGTACAACGTCCAATCAGTTGATACCTAATTCTCGTGAAAATAATACATTAAACTAAGACTTAACAATGATTAAATTTAAAGTAGCTATCTTCGCACTGTTGAGATATGTTCTTTCTACCATCAAAATGAGCATGGTAAACCACATTTAAGAATAACTGACTATTTTTTACATTTTCTTTAAACTGTAGATTAAAATCATAAAAATTCTCTTCATATTTCAATCGACATTCAAAGTTTCTCATAAATAAAAGTAAGAATAAATATCACAACACTTAATATAAAATAAAATAAATTTCATCCATTAAAACTAGTTTTTCCGAATTGTTTACCGTACAAAAAGAATTAAATCATACAAGCTCTAAGTTGACGAGCGTTATTAATAGCTTTTTTCGATCACCACACCATCATCAATTATTTTTAACATAGGATCTAAAAAATATAATTTAATTACTACTGCATAATCTCACTGCTATTGATTATGCTTAAGTAATAAATACGTTGCATTATGATTGACTTAGTTTGAAATTGTATCCTTTTACCATGACATGAATCCCCAAAGTGTGAAATTTCTACACCAAAAATGAAATATAAGTGAAGATTTGGACCTGCATGTCTCCATCTCCATACATAATTCCATCTCCGTTTTTTTTTTCTTAACAATTCAAGAAACTCAAACCTTTAACTTTCACCATAGAAACACGTGTCATCCACATCTCTCTATCGTAATTATATCAAAACCACTATTTTATTTATTACAAACTTCATATACACGTCAAACTCCAATATTTACGTAAACATCAAAAACCAATTTTATACAAAAAAATCAAATAACTTAAAATTCAAATATCGTAAACTATTATTATAATGTCGAGTCATTACAGTGATAAAATCAATCAATACTCTGAATTCAGTTAGAAATGCAAAAATATAATATTACTTTAAACATAATACAGAAGAATTTCAACAATTATTTTTTTATTATATGAGTACGTATTTTTTATGCAATTCATATCGAAGCTATTTCATTTTCTGGAAAAAGGAACAGTACATTTTGTTTTGTGGGACGAAGTCTCAAAGCAAATATGTTCGAGTATAGGTACCTAATAATAGATGCTTACATTATATCAGCAGTATCGCTTCTTGAGGCTCTTCTTATCCGTACTTGGGTTTATTTTCGAATAAAAAGAAGTCGTTCGTTTTTGATACGATCATTCTTTACTTATGTAATATACGTATATCAAAAAAAAGATAATTGTTTGCGATGTATTATTTTTAAACATTATGTATAAATTTTCTTTACAATATTCTAATGTCAGGATAACTTACACAGTATATATTTATAAACCAAAGTCAAATTTACAGATTTGAAAAAAATATTCTCTTAATTATCAAAAATTTTAAAATAGTTCATTTGAATTTGCACTTATATTTATTTATTCAAAAATTAAACTAAAATACTTCTTTAACACATTGAAAATCATTAATTCAATTAAACAATCAAATAAGAAAATTAATAAATCATTGGTATTTATTTTACTATTATTTTTAAAAATCTAATTTTAATAAAATTAAACTGTCAGATATGATAAGACAGCCAAATTTGCATGTTTTTAAATGATTTCAAATACACTTCAGAAGAAAGTTCTTAAAAAAAATACGAAAACAAAGCTGTGTAATAATATTTTTTGAAAATACATACTACAATACTAGTAGAAATAGTACAATAATAGTAGTAGAAAATACATATACAAGAATAATACATTACCAGGAAGATACATCCATAAACTATACGCACGTCCCAATTTTACATTTATGATCCCATATATAAAATTCAGTGACTTTAAATTATATCTCGATATATCAATGCGTGTATAAAAACAAAATCATCTTATTACTTTCAGTGCATCATTTTCATTTATTTAAACTGTAAAATAACAGTCCGCAAACCAGGACTGTGGTAATTAAACTCCTGTAGTACGGGATAGAATAATAAGTACTTACAGTTGTCCTGTATTCCAAAGACAGTCAATTTAATGAAATAATTTATATTGAAGCAGCGTGGGATTTGACCATGTAATGTAACAAGAGCCTACCTATCGATCAGACTGACGGTACACAACTGTTGACGCGGACTGTATATTGTATGATCTGTCAATCGTCTTCTTGGACTGACAGTCTCCGGAATCCAGGCGCACTGTAGGTGTATGAGTACCATAATATACATAATTAAATACCATAAGTGAAATTAGTTTATGTCAGACAAATGAAAGTGTAGGAGTTCAGTATTCCCATTGGATTTTAATGTGAAAAATAAATCACTCAAAGAAAAGAATGTATTGCTTTCTTGCAAAATACGCTTACTGAAACCAAACATTTTAATTATGTAAGTTTTTAAAAAATATATTAGTGATATATTCCCAAAATGTTTAATCCTTGAACCAGAGTATTTCTTAGACACTGTATAAAAGCGATTTTCCATTATGTTATTAAAATAAAATTAAATTACCTACATCAATCCATTGTCATAATGAAATTCATTTTCCGCTGTATTCTTTGGGATTATGAAAGTGCACTTAGGCATATACAACTTGCGACTATCCATCACTGTCTGTCTTCCTTTTCTCAGGGGTATTTAACCGAGGTATATTTTGACGTTTCTATGCAGGGACTCTCATTGTCAACCTTATGTGTGGCGCAAGTAGAATGAGTCCCATTGTGACCTGAGTCTTTACTTGTACATATATATACATATATCAGTGCCTGACGGCTGGGTCGATAATCGGGCTATGTTATATATGAAGAAGACGCATTATTTTACGTAGAAAATGGACTTGTTTTAACGGTGAACTGTTAAATATGCACGCATGAACTGTGTATTGTACTACGCATTACTATTAATAAACTCATTTCGTTCAATCAATCAAGTTGCATAACATTTGTAACAAAATTACATTAGTTGAATTTATATCGGCGTATCGTTTAATAATTTTAAATGTAAGCACAGTATTTATATCTCAAATCTTAGTAACAATTATTTTAAATAATATAACGTCGTTGTGTTTTATCAGCACTCATTTATTTTCCTTATATCAAAAACATCACACACAATTACTTCAGAATTTGTATCATAACTAATTGACACTTGAAGAAATTTTGAATTATCCGAAAGTAGTTTTCAGCTGTAACTGTTGTTTCTATTGAGATGAGATGAAATATCCACACCTATGACTACTGTATTATAGTTCTTATAGTTTGCTGGCTTACAATAATGTAATTAAAACAATGGGTATTTATTTAATTCTTTTAACAGTGTATTTAAATATTTAAAGAATAAATAAATTGATGAGACGGGATGGTTAATTCAATATATGATTATTAGTTTTAATGATTATTTCGATATTTGTTCTCACATCCCTATATACTTCAAATTGAATTTTTATAATCGATACTGATCAATGGTGCGTCGAATTAAAATTTAGTATTGTAAATCGAGACATGCGTTTATTGCAATATAAATTTTTGATATCAGCATTCCTGTAAAAGTGTGCTAATATCAGAAAAAAATAAAGAAGCTAGCAACTTGTGTTGGTGTATCATATTATTAATAATAAATATAATACGTAATTTAACAAAAATATTAATAACAGTAGCATAAAAAATGCATTTATTTTATTAATAGTTGCAATCTCTATAAACCAAAAAGCTGCAGTTTTTTTTGTTCTACACATTTAAATCAATAAACTTTTTACGTTAAAATAATATTTTATTTAGTATTAAGGTTTAAACTATTTTTTTTTTAATTTCTAATCATATCATCATCTAGATTTTTTTTTAAATATTTTTGACAACACATGTCTAATTCATATTAATGTTAAGTTATATTTTATATTATGATAACAAATCTCTATTGTTTAAAATGAGACGCACCGTGACTTAATGCCAATTTTATAAGTAAAACATTTATTTCAATACTGAAAACCGATTTCTTCGAATCACATTACATATTTGAAATAATCTACAGTTTTAAATCATTTCTGAGTAAAAGTTAAATGGCAATTTCCGCATTCAGTCGAAGCATGAGAACTACCATACAATTGTTTATTAAAGAGCTTTCTTCACTTACTAACGTATAATACTAAACCAATTTTAAAACTCTATATCCGCTATTAAATAATAATAAAAAATGATAAACGTATTAACTCTTTATTAATTTCGCTTAAAGTTCAATTAAATTAATGAATAGCTTTATTATTTATTGATTTAAGGTGAAAAGATATTATTAAATATTCACTTTAAAATCAGTACTACTAAGTTTTTGAGTACGATTTCTACTATCACAAAACTATGTATTACTCAAAATATATAAAAGTAGATTTTCTTCGAAAACTTATTATTTCACATTGTAATATAGTTTTAGCTCTATGAAAACTTAAAATCTTTGTTGCCACTTATCTAAATGAAATGTTAATGAATTTAGTATCTTCGTTATAGATAACAATGTTAACTTAATAAATATTTTTAGTGGATTACTGTCATAATTTAAATTTAATAATTACGTTTAAACTGTCAAATGTAGTACGTGAAATATTAAAATGGTTATTCTGTAAAGTGCTATGTCAAAAGTTTGCACAACGTTGGTTATATTTTTAATGCCATTTACGTTCAATGATTCACACAAAGACGTAGATTTTTGAGTGCATTATTTTGAGAAAGTTGGTATATAATAAAATAATATTTCTTGTAAAATAAAACTTTTTTTAAATATCTAGACTTGTGATTTCTAAATCAATATCGCCACTTGAGAGCCTCTAAAACAGTAGCGATCGTGGCCTCCGAATCTATAAGAGGACATTGAAGAGCGATATGATAATGAGAACGTTCTGAAAATATCTGGCCAGCTAAAATAATTTTCAATATTTTTTCAATTAATTACATAGATGAAAAATCATGCATCTCTAGTCATTCATAAATATATTCAAAAATTAAGAATATAAATAAATATACACGGTTTGCTAAAATTATTATGTACATTACAGTCAATTTTTGAAGACAGATATTTTACGTACTATGAAAGGTCTATGAGCCGTATAATAATTAATCTTTAAAAGATGGTGTTGTTTACAGGCATAAATATTTTGACCCTCATGTTATCTTAATCTTGTATTTAATTACGAGTATATCAAAAACACGTCGATTTTAAGAACAGTTAGAGTATTTATCTTGCACTAATATGTCTAGCGTTTAATAGTTTATGCAAAGCTTAATCATTTACTGATGTTTCATTAATTTAATTTATATAAACATCAGAATAATTTTGTATTTTTTTCACTAAAATCAGCTACATATTAAAAAGCTAACAATGAGTTACAACAAGTACACAAATAAAAGTATTCATTTCTAATTATATGTAGGAAAACAATATTCATATCGGTATTATGTCAAATAATAATTGTTATGATTAGTAAAAGTATATATAATATATTTATATTTTTGTGTTCAGTGAAAAAAATATTCAGACTTTTAAATTTCTATGTTCATACAATATTTTAATTCGATTTAGACGCTGGCAGACTTTTGGAAAATATTATTTAAGCTTTATTTTTTATACCATCATTATAACTAAAAATGAAATTAATACTCTACAAATAGAAGTCAGACATGAGGTAGAAAACATAGCCGCAAAATGTATATACGCGTAAAGCTTTGAAAAGATGATACCAGAACATGAACGTAAAATTATAAAATAAGGTAAAACTTAATCTAAGCTTACGCTTATGAGAGGAAACTTTTAAAACGGAGATCCTGTGGTTTGGTATTTTGATTTTGCAGTATCTTAACATGTTTATTTAAGACTAGCTCACATAACCGTGATTCTATATAAATATTTATCCATTTGTTTTATAAAAAGTATTGATTAATATTAAAAAATGGTTTGTTTTTAAGCTTTCCATTTTCCATACAACACATTGATTATATATATATTGTAATAACATATCCATTTATATATTTTATACGCTATATTAATTATCTGTAATAATTTAATCTCACTCTGTTATATTTATTTAAATATTGTATTTTGTGTACTGATAAGATACAAAGCAAAAAAATGTACAGTATTTTTCATCCGGCAGTTTAATAATTGAACTTTGCTGGCAACAATTGATTTAAAGATTTTTTTCTTTAAAGAGGTTTATAAAATAATATTTTTTATTTTTTTTTGCTTTTCAAAACTAATAAAAGCTTTTATTAAATTTATTTTTATTTAATATTTGTTTCGGTACCCACGAAATTTGGATCTGCCTCTTCTCGGACCTTCTTTTCTGATCGATTCATAAGTGTGCGGGCTTATCTACTAAACCATTAAATTATAAGTAAATTCGTTAATTATAAATGAACTTTCTTGAAGCTATCTCGATTTGAAGTTGTATTGTGGGCTTGTTTCGTTTGAATTAACAAAGTTTATCAATTATAAAAGCTCACTTTAAAGATTTGTATAGTATTGGCACGTGTACATGCACATGTATGTGTCTTTATTGCTTCCTTGTTTGTTTGTTTATTTACAAGAAACATGCTCCAAAGAAGATTATTCGCCAAATGACCGGGAATATTGGTGGATTTATGTAAATTATGGAGGACACAGATGGCCGTCCTTGACCTGAATTTCCTACATAAATAATTTACCATGCAATATTATAGTACAGCACCCCTATATCTATATTTCACTGCTAATATACAGTGTTATTAAAAAGAAGTCTCATACGAAATAAATCTAAATTAAATATTTTAAAATAATTATTTAACATGATTATATGCCATCAATATTCAACTGATTTTGTTTAACTGGCAGTCAGTATTTTTGTCCAATGTACAAGAACAATGCACACGCACGTACTGACTTTAAAAATTTGCTTCTCTAAACAATATATTTATTTAATTAAAATACCCAAAATAAAAATATGTGTATGTTAAATTAAACGATAAAAATAATACCACATATTTTTTCCGTAATTTTGCTGTAGAAAAGATAATTTTCGATATATATAATAATTTTAATTTGTTATAAAGGACTGATATTAAGCTACAACATATTCAGTTAATTTATTATTTATTGTTTTTATTTTGCTATTTGCCATCTTCTGAGTTTATAAATGATCATTTTCAATTTCATACTAAGAGAAATGTCGAGTTAAAATGCTAAATATTCTTTCATAATCTCTAATTTTAACTTACGTACTAAGGGCTAGTTCTTTACTATGGGTCTAAGTGAAGGAATTTCAGAATTTTCAGTTCATATATGATCGTATCAAGATGACCATAAAACGATTATTAATGTTAAGGGTGCTCATTGATGAACCCACAGGGTCGCGAATGACGATATATTATATGGAACTTTCAAAATGTAGATAATTTCTATTTCAAAATCAACTTCCATTACGTAAGTCTACTCTTTGTTATTTAGTATTTTCGAAAGCTTTTTTATAAATTAAAATAAAATGCATAATTTGGTAAATAAGTTTTTGTATATTATAAGCGGTGCATATTTTTATTGCAAGGCTCTCACAAAAATTGAGTGTATGTACTACCGAGTTCCAAGAAAAATTTTAATTTTGTACGGAATAAATTATGGGGAAAAATATTTTTTTCATTTAAAATGAGTATAATATTTTAACGAAAAAAATAGGGGAAAAAATAGAAGCCCCGGATAATAGGTGAACAAGATTTGGATGATCTCTCTCGTATCATATATATATATATATCTATACTATCAATAAATTATCACTATATTTTTCATTATTTAAGGTTCAAAGGTTTTATCGTTTTTATATTTAACAAATAATTTAATAGCTTGATTTAATAAATAACTATTTTAATATTCCAGATCAGTTTGGATATTTATTTAAATTTCACCGTTATACATTTTTTATACGCGTTAATATATTAAAAAAATAATTTTCAGCTTTTCTTGCATAAATTTATTATTCTTAAACAATATCGTACATTTTTGCGAAGTGAAAATTTGTTATCAGGTTGACATTTTTATCCGTTTGGTTTATCGTTAGTACAGAGATCAGCGTGTGATTTTGACCAACCCTTTGGTTATATGGCGGTTAAAGCCATAACGAATTCCATATCTGCCCTAATTTGTTATGGAACTTCGCATATTAATTAAATCTGTTTTGTTTTATGTTTTTAATTAATGTTTAGGGGCGGCATTTGTTGAGCACGGATCGTTGAAAAGGACCCTAGTTTGTTTTTATCCTTTCTTCGTGTAAGTGTACTTTCATTATTTTTGGAAATTTTCATAAACAAAATGGCAGTATTCTTTATAGTCAGTTTTGCCGTCAATTAATTTAAAAACAATGTCCGATTATTTTTCTAAATTTAAGCAAACCTTTTACATACGATACTTATATTTTAACATATTATTCTTCAAATATTTCGTAGCATAAGGTAAAATTTCTCTTCGAAGATCTGCACGATCAATGGTAGTTTCGTAATAAAAATAGATCTAACCTGGAGCGTCTCAATCTTTAAAAAAAGTTTTCTTGCGACTGTATCGAAAACATTCCTAAAATTTGCCAAGATCCTTTTTTAACCATAACTGCTTTTAATATGGCCCCCTACAATAAAAACATGTCCATTGATAGATTGTTTTTTTACAACATATGGATCATTCACACTTTTCATGTTATACGAAAACTGTCATGCAGTTACGATACTTCACCACATTCGATACAAAACAATTTGTAAGTGCACATTTAGATATTATTGTAGTATATAGTTTTATAACAGTGTCATGTTTATCTTTGGATAATGTTTTGTTCTCGTCCTCGCCAAATATGCAATGCAAAGTTATCCATAATGAGAACTTATCCTAATAGATCATTTATGACGTGGATTTACTGTCGACCAATCGATCAACTCATTTAGTAACGGTATATCATTTATTCAGATGCCTTATCATCATTCATCGGTATCTTAAATATTGAATCGTTGATAATTTTATATAAATAAAAATCACCTCACAGATTCTCGCCGTTTTGATATGTATAGTATTTATTTATTCCAATTTTGAATTTGTTTTTAACTGTAGTATCAAATTTCAAAAAACTTTTTCCAACATATTTTAAATAAAATAAATGAAAATCTTTACGATTAGGATTAAAACAAATAATTCGTTTTTCCGCCAAGGGAAGTTTACAATTAAAATCTTGTTTTTAAAATTCTTGTAAGCTTTTAATGCAAACAAATATTTAGAGGGGCTATATTATCCGGTGAGTAAGGGGTCGTTTAAATTTATAACATTCGGGGAACGAGTCGTCTGACCGAAAGGGCTCATCAAATTTGACCTCAGAGCATAAATATCAAAGAAAATCGATTGGAAATAACTGGAACCATTGTTCGAAGAGTATAAATACTGATTGTTTATTACTATCACATATGAGTTCATTGATTTAATAGTCGGTCAACTTATGTTTAGTCAAACATTATTTGATATTTACTCCCATAATAAACTTCCATAACATGATAATTCAGTGTGTGACATGTATTGAGAGTTATTTATATTATATACCAATAGATATATATGCTATTAATATAAATGATATGAATAATGTTCTAGTTGGCAGATTTTTGGATTTTTAGTTTAAATATCCTATACTTAATAACAAATATCTTTAGCAAAAAGTTGAAAACCGACTATTTTGATAAAAGTTAAATATTTTTTCATATTTTGAAAATTCTTATGATATATATTTCAAATATATTTATTATAGATCTACACAGTGTGAAAAAATCTACCCTGAAAGTGAGTATACCCATATGTATATCTCCGCAATGTGAAGACGTCTTGACAGATTATTTTTCACGAGAATCGTTTGTCAGACAACCGCTCAACCCAATGGGCATCCAGTCCTGCAATTTTAGATTTTTTTAAAATGTTTAAAGCCACATTACATAGGAAGTATTTTACACTTACTGTAGCCATACATTATTGTGCATACTTAAATAACACACAAAAAATATATCACAATGGTATATTTTTTAAATATACCATTACATCATAAAGTACATTTTTAATGATGTAAAACAAAAATGTTTTATCTTTGATTTACGAGCTGTAAACATTAACTTTAAAATATATAATTATAGACATTCGAATATTGATGTACTAAGATAAATGTTTTATTTTTTTTATTTACCTAGTCCGATTAAATCTCTCTGTCCTCTGTACCAAACTAGACTTTTTTAAAAAATAATAAGTATACCAATACATTAACTACGTCAGTATAAATAATTGTAAACATATAAAAGTATACAATGAATCGCGAATGTTCAGAGTTGGGAAAGATAATTTATTAACAAACCCTTCTCTTTTATCCTTTTCACGTACGTTTTAATCCTGCTGTCATATGACACAGACCTTTATTATTTATATTGTAATGCATAATTTAATTTCTGTTTATATTTTTCACAAATAATTCACTTATACAATCTTATATGAATTATAATTGTTTCAATTATTGATTAAAAATCAATAAACATTAAAATTTTAATAAAAGAGTATATTATATATACCTATTATAACTCAATATTTAGACATCAGAACACGTAATTAAGAGTTAAGAAAAAAATAACTCAAGCTCAAAAATAGTCTAAGCCACAATCTATCGATTGCGAGAAAATCTCGATTAATTTTTTTCATGAACAATGTAAGATTTAGTATGAATTTTATATACTTACGTAGTTACAATACATTATTCATGATTACTAGATTATTGAAAAATATACTACTCTAAAAGTTATTGAATATTTTGTGGGTTGGACGTTTTCTGCTAATGAAATTTTTGATTGTTTTGTGCTTGAATTTGTATAAATATTATATTAGTCTTTGCCCATAAAACCTTAGAATTGGCTATTTTTTATTGTATTTTTTGTTTATAAAATAAACAATATATCGAAGCAATAGCATGCATCAATGTATAAAAAAAAATTTGAAACAATATTTGAGAGTGACATTATGATAATTGTTATAATTTATAATATGTAAAATCAAAAGTTTATTTCTAATTAAGTACCTTTATATTTAAACTTCAACGCCAAAAAAATTTAAACTACACAAACGTTTTTTTAGATATTATTTTTTTTTAATTGTTAGTATGTGAGTTTAAAAAAAGGTGTTTTTTCTTCTGTGTGTTTACATTTGATTGGGTGTCTTTTCCATATTGAACTATTGATATTTTTAAAGCATTATATGCAATAAAATGAAAATTTGTGGCTTGGACGTATTCTGCTTAACTACATCTAATTTACAACGCAGTATAAATACTAACTGCAACAAAAATCCTGTTAATGGTCAGTAAATATATAATCCAGGTCGATTTTGAGGAAATTTTGCTATATAATGCTAAGTATAATTTATTTTCTATGATATCAGTTGAAAAAACAGTTTAAAATTTTCATTCTTCTTTCATAGAGCATGCTATTTGCATGAAGCGCATACAGGATTCCTTGTCACCCACCACATACTTTGCATCCTTACAAGTCATACCAACTTCCTTTACCTTCGCCAAATACATTGTTTAGATTGTAATCTATGGTTTTCTTTGACGTCATAATTCAGTCAGTTGGAAGAAAAGGTAATCAAATTTAAAGTTCTTCTTATCAGCCCTGGCTATTTTGCATGACTAATAAAGTACATAATGAGCCATATTTATGGTATATTATATTTTAACTACAGTAACCCATATATCTATTTTATATATCATAATTTGAGTAATATTTAAGATGATTTGAAAGTTAATAATTAACATATAGCCCGTCGAATACTATACAATAAACGAATGGCTCAGAGTTTTGATATTGTCAAATTTGTGTCAAAAAAAATCTCCACCACAATATCCGTTCTTTTACAGGATCAAAGAAAATTTTCGACGCGGAAACCAAAGTATTTTCTACATTTTTAACACGTTCAATCGAGTGTGAAAGATTTGGGGAACCAATTTTTACACACAATTTTTGCTTACGATAATTATTTCCAAAAATACAAATTTACCTTTTCTTACTATTTATGTAAATATTTCACGTAACGAAAATGAAAATACTTTTTTTTACACGTTGTGATATTTTATATTTTATTTACCATCTACCGAGATGGTAATTATCGATGGTTCGTAAGCTCAAATTCTATTTAATGTATTAATTAGTTATACAGTCTTTACCAAAAATAATATTTTATGTAACTTAATTTATGGATCGAAAATTATTTTCATTTTATATTTATTAGATGTCTTAAGACATCTTCACATTGCAAAGATCCATATACTCCTCTTTCGGAGTGAATATCTTCACACTGTGTAGATTCGTATGCTCTACGTCGGGAGCAAACATGGTGTGTAAAAATATATAATAATATATATATATTATATCAGTAAAGAGTGTTTATTTTTACTGTTCATAAACATGAATTTATTCGTTATGGTAATTTGTTGACATACCTTCATACTATATTTATAAAAAAATCTATTCAATTCGACATTTTCTTATTTGACTACGTCATATACACATCAAATTACAAAATTATGATTAATTAATACTCATGGCATTCCCAAAAAATGCATTCTTTAAAATTTTATATACTATAGAATATGCGCACTTGCAATCCGGAGTTTTGAATTAAATTTTTCTTTATCTCATATGGTAATATGATTTTAAAAAATAATATTCAGTATAAAATCGTATTAATTGACAGCGTTTCTAAAAGTTTGGCTAATTTTATTTTGGTATTTTTGATTTTTATTTATTTACACTACAAGTATGAAGCATATCGAATATACATAATTAATATATTAATAATTCTTTTGACTGTTATTTTGAATAAAGACATATTGTATTTTATGAAGATCTGTCAACTCAATTGGTCAATTATCTTCACGTCTAATAAAGGATATTTTTCTTGCATCTGTATTAAAAATTGATTTTTAAATTTATTTTCCTACCTTCCCAGTAGCTGAAGGGCTAGCTTCCGCGCTTCAGAACGAGATGTCTGGTTTGATTCCTACATCAGCTATTTGAAAAAAATTAAAAATTCAGAAAAAAGGTGTGAGCAATCAACCGACAACTAATCGTCGTGAAAAATAATCTGCTAGGTTTGGATTGCGGAGATCTATATGCTTAACGTTTGGAACGAACATGGATTTTTATTTACTTGCCGAATTTTAATCTCGTTGGAATTAAAATAAAGTTATTCACAATCAATCACACTAACCAACTTTATCACTAAGGTGATAATTTAAAAAAAACATACATATTACAATTTAAAGTGAAAAAACTACTACGAATCGTATAATTTTGTGCATTTTCATTTTACTTAAAATACTTCTCTGTCTATCGTATCGAATGTTTTTTTCTGAATTAAACAATATTTACGTGTATAGGTTACTTATATTTAAGCCGCACGAGTCTTAAGATAAAATTTGTTTACATTTTTGCAAAATAATACTCATATAATACAAACTGACAGGGTATAAAATACTTACACCGTGGTAAAATATTTTTTCTAAAATAAATCACATAAACAGAATATTGATCGATCGATATTTTCTACGAGAATTTATACGTAAAAGTATCATTGTCACCCTAGTATATAATCATAATATTCAATCAAAGTCAACTTTGGTCATACACTCAATCAATCAGAAGACTATAATGCCTCGTGTCTAAGCCATTTTGAGGTATATCATACAAGGAAATGGAAAAATATTAAAAAATAAAATCTGTGACAGTATCGAAAATGGTACAAAATTCATAAATTGTGTATTTACTTATCATCAAAAAATTATAATTATACAACAATTAAAATGAATTAAAATGCTAGTTCCTTCAAATAAAACTCAACTTTAAATGGTAAAGTTGGTATGTATATACTATGACCATTAAAAGAATTAGAAATCAAAAGTATTATACGTCTCTTTTTAAAAACCATAAAAGCTACATTTCCGTAAAAAAAAAGTTTCATGATAAAAAAAATTGCTGATAATATTAACAAGTATCTAAATAAAAAATATCGGTATCAGCTAATTATTCACTCTATCCAAAAACCATGTGCTACATTTTATTGTTAAATAATTTTTATACAGTTTTAAAATTTAAAACTGTGATGAAATTCAATTCATTCTCTAACCGACCGCCGCTACTACAGAGTAAATGTTAAACATGAAAAGCAACGTAAACTTTGTATACGTTTTCAAAAACTTAAATACTTTAATTAAAAATATGTTTTTATTTAGTTTTCATCACTTTGCAAGTTAAAATGTAATTTCAATATGCATTCATGACTTTATTTAAGTATTATATTACACAACTACATTGTTCATTATATGATGCTTAAATGTAGTTTGTATTGTGGTATAAAATGTAGGTAATTCTTTGTTCTGCCTGTATTTCATAGATGTCATTATCAAAGTCATCGCTTAAGGCTAATAAAAGAGTATATCGGAATTAAAAAATAAAAAATACTCACATTGTGCACAAGACTGAAGTTTTTAAACACATCACTGTGGAAATTTTTATTCGGAAAAGCCGACAATACACACACGAGGTCGCCCCGAGCCGGCATTACGGGATGAAAGTTTTCCTTAGACAAACAGAACCTCTTCCGTATGATAAAGTGGAAAGATATCGTGTGCCTTATCTCAGAGGGAGGCACTTTTTGTTTTGTACACATCTGTTATGTGCAAGACAATGTCGCATCGATTCTGCTAACGCGTCATATAAATATATACCTTCATTGCGTACGTGAATACTTTCGAAACGTACGGATTATCAAGATTATCGGACAAATGACACCATGTTAAACAAAAATAGCCTAATACATACATAGACAATAAACGGATAAAACCAATTCAATAAATTTTCTGTTACAACCTTTTATATTTTGTCATTAACTATTATTATAATTTATTTTTTTACAAAAAAAAAATGTAATCGAATCATCATTTTTTCTTAGTATATTTACAACGTGCTGAGTATATTTTAGTCGATTACATTAAAATAATAACATATTGAAAAATACAACAAAACTCTATGTGAAGCCAGTGGGGTGAAGGCTCATAATTATATGAAAGTGTATAGTGCATAAATGGTAAAAGAGACGAATAAAATGTAATATTAACGATAACGGTGATAAATATTTACAAATAGCGTAATAATTTTATCGTCTTTGTAGTTATTTGCAACATTTTGATTATTCTAAGTATTTTTTTTAGAAACATGTATTCAAATAAAATGAAAAAGATTATTTTTTATCGAATATCGCTTTCCATCAATAGTACCCAGAATACCTATAAGTATTTGCATATATAGTTGAAAATATGTGTTAATTGTTTTTATTTTGTAGTTAATTTAAAGTATTTGGGTATAAAAAATGGTTTTAACAAATTAAACACAATGGAAAACATAATGTATCTGCCTAAAACTAGAATATGCTGATAAAGAATACTCTAGATAAAAAATTACATGAAAAATAGGTTAGACAATTACATCAATTTCTAGTCTAAACTAACTGACTTGAAAATTACTCATCCACACAACAT
>JAGVSQ010001243.1:2053-30534 GCA_022683975.1 Rhyacophila evoluta | reverse complement strand
AAACCCGGGTCGCTAACAGTGATCTCATATATGGAAGTTTACCAGTTTTAAATAAATTAGAAGTATATACAATAGTTCAAGAATTAATAATAAATAGAATTATAAACTGCAATCTTCATTAAGTTGTTTTTATTTATTTTAAGGGTTGGTACCTTATGTTTGTTTTACAGTGTTTGCAATTTCAAGATGGTTATGAAATCAAACAATACATTACAAAAATAGGGTTTTATTAAACGTATAATAACTGTTACCAATAAAACAGTTAATTGAAAGCATGTGCCTTTTTTGGTAGCCAATAATAAATAACGAATTGACCCTCCCACAGCCAAATCGCAGGAAGGAAAACGGAAGTATTCTAAATTGGATTGAAATCAATCTCGGGAAGTAGGTAGGGGCAAAATGAACCCCAGTTAGCACAAAATGCAACCTGCTCGGAAAACATGACCCTTCAATGGGTAAGAGCAAGTACGCCACAGATTTATATAAATACTGTGAAAAAACGCTGTTACCATTATCAGTGGCGTGGTAATAACTTTTCATAATCAACATAAAAAAATAATAGAACATTATTAATCAATATCTTTTTATGGCAATTCAAATTTGATTTTGTATGGCAATTCTACTTGACACATGGCAATTATTGAACACCACTACATCATCCACAATTAGTGCAAATAATCGAGGTTCTACTATATTCTGGTAATTAGAGTTACTGTTAAGTGTACATTTAGTTTATCGAAATATGCAGGCATTCAAATAACTAAGTAAATTAAAACACATCTTCGATAACTAATGTTACAATAATAATACAATAAACAGCAATGAAAATAATAAATTATATAAATAATAGTATCTACATCACTTTTAGAAAAAAATTCAATAATGCAGCTAATAAATAATATAATCAATTACAAATCATTCAAAATTTTGAAAATTTTACAGAATATATATTTTTTAAATATCATATTCGCTCCCAACGTGGAGCTTATGGATCTACACAGTACTAAGATCAATAAGTCAACTCTGAAAGAGGAGTATATGGATCTCCGCAACTCGAAGACGTCTTGATAGGTTATTTTTCACGCGAATTGTCTGTCAGACAATTACTCAACCCAATGGACATCCAGTGCTGCATTTTCTGATTTTTAAAATCCGGCAGATGGGGAATCAATACCTCATTCCTCGGATTGCTAGACGCGCACGCTACCAACTACGATACCGGAAAGGCAATATTGAATATTGTTATAGATAGTATATAATAGGTTTTATACACTTTATACTTCGGAATTGCAATTTTCTTTGTAACCCAAGGAACTACCTTTTTTTAATTTAGTCTTGCGCCGCTGAAGATCAGACCTCCGAAGGTAAAAGGATGTATAATTCTCAGTATCAGACAGTAGACTAGCCTTTTAGCCTAACCTCTAACCGTGATTGGCAATAAGATTATGTGGGGAGGGCACACACTGGTACAGATGTTGTTGATTCAATTGCCCCCTCGTGAAGAAACCCTACTACTCCAGTGGTTTGCAAGAAAATGGTAGAACATATTCATTTCATTGTATTTAAATATAATATATCATTTCACGCCATTTCGTTATTAATACTTTCATTAAATTATTTTAGTGAGATGAAAATACGATATAAGTTTCCGTATAAAATACGTCATAATATCAACATACTGTATCACGCAACTTTTAAAAAAATTAACAGATTTATATTTCATATCTTAAATTAATCCGGATGATTAAAATAAATCTAAGCCTCAATAAATAAATATATATAATATTTGATGACTTCGTATAGTCGACACTATACAGCAACAAATATTGCATTGGTCTAAAAGAATATTTTTGTATTTTTAATATTTATTAATGTATAATGTTATAACTATGAAATCGGTATGTTAATATTAGAATTAGGAAACAAACAGAAAATCTTTGCGTTTATCACATAATTCAGTATCAATTATATGTATTGTGCTTAAAATTTATTGTACATATCGCTGAAATAAACCTACTGTAAAACTTTGGGTATGAGTTGTAAATAAATGCAATAAATAAACTGTATATAAAAGTACAGAGATTTACCTTCTCAGGTAAATAAACTGAAATCCCGACACAAGCTCTTCTAAGTACGAGTTGGTAGCACTTTGCGCTCACTCAATCTAATAGAATCGCTTCGAATGGCTTTCCGATATTTACTTTAGTTTTTTTCACCGGTTTATCTCCGGAACAACTTGGAAGAAGGCGAGGGAAAAAGGAGGATACAGCGAGCAGTGATTGTATCTCGGTTGAACTGTGGTGGTATACTCTTTACATAGATATAGCTGGCATGTATCCCTTATAAATAATAGGCTACTGCTCTCATTTAAAAATGCACTAGGATGCATTTCTTTTTATTCAATATAGTATGTTAGTGGATACAAGTACATATATTAAACATCTGACCAAAAAAATAAGTGTTATGTAAATACGTTTTTTTTTTTAGCATTTCCGCTCCGAAAGTGGACCATATGAATTTACACAGTATAAAAATACCCACTCTTAGAGTAGAGTATATAGATCTCCGCAATGTGAGGACTTAACTCATAAGATTTTAATCTGAATATAATGTATTATTATACTTAATGAGTTATATGAAACGTGTGATTAGAGTAACTTTACAACAATAAATTTTAAGCGAGTAACAAAATTACAAATATATTTTCCATATTGACACACTGTATCCGAACACCTTTTTATTAGATTAATATTTTATTGGAATAATTGCTTATAAATTCATTTTATTAGTGCCATTTATGTTATATACTTATATATACCAAATAAATTGTCAGACATTACCGAGCTTACAATTTATTGTTAATTATTGAAGAGCGTAAATAGACATAACATCATAAATCGAGAAGCTTTTATACGTAATGTTACAGTTGGAATATGTTTTTTTTGTTTCCAGATCGATATTAAATTTTCAGCCGAATAGGTACGAGAAGATATATAGACGTTGAAAGTATGATTAAAACTAACCGGCGAAGTTGCAAAGGAAAATAGACATCATTTGTTCTTTTGCACGGTCCATTTCTCTAGAAATCTTGTGAAACAGAAAGATAACAATAATATTTCTTGATGCCCAATACCATGATTGAATGACGCAGACCATGTATTTGGGCATGGGTAGGCCAATGAATTTATTGAAAAGGAAATGACACAAGAACAAGAGCCAATCAGACAAATTGATTCCACCCCTCGGAAAATTGGAAATTCTATTTATCTTTATCCAACTAAGTGCTTATCTTTCCTTTAACAAACATACGTATAGCGCGATTTTTTAATACTAACCGATAAACAATCAAACTTAATTTTATCTATTATTATTTTGTGTAAAAATACTACAATTTAATTTCATTATATATTTAAAACCGATTTATAATACCAATATACCCAGCTAACGTAATCCAAAATAAGTTGATCTCTACATGCGTCACAAACGGCTATCTTGCCCATCGAACTAAAAAATAAGGTTATTTATGATATAAACCCATATATGATTGTGTATTTATAATCCTAATATCTTTAATTAATTGAGCACAAACAATACAAAAGAACTATTTCTATATCAAAAGCTCATCGTCAAGTAACGAATTTGTAAAATTGATGTAAAATCGACTTTATTCAACTGCTTCAAGTTATTGAGTTTTAGCAAGTGTAAAAACAAGGAAATACAAGATAATGTATATTAAACTAAAGAAAACGATATGATAATTCAAAACTGTGACAAAAAAATACAATATATTCCGTACGTAGCTCTCCTTTCGAGGGTTCGTATATATTTTCACGCACGTGATCGAGTTTTTTGTTGCATACGTATCTAATGTATTGGATATATTATTCAAACTAAACAACCACATAAAATATTCAGGTTTGAAGCTCACAAAGCACACTTGAATTAATAAATTTTGGGGGAACCGGAAAAGATTTTACTCCTCTCACTTCGGAAATTTACTTTTAAAATGTTGTATCTGTGGTACTCTGCTATTTTATCAATGATTGGTAAGTTATTTACATATGGATACTATGTGGTTACTTATTGTATTGCTTAGATTTAATATGAAGTATAAATAGTATAAACAGAAATATCTACCTAACTCTATTTAAAACTGCTTACCAATGTCTTTATTCTCTCTTATTTGAACAAGTTGCATGACATTCACGTGAAACTACTCTACGTACTCAATCTTCTCATCGATTACTATTCGATGGGTCGCATTAATCTACCAAATTCTCTTTTTACGCGGCTTCGAAATAGCATGGTGCTATATCCCCCATTTTTTTTTTGCTTTAATCCAGTAAACCGGTAAATGAATATTTTACTTTGTAAATACATAACACATAGGCTCTGGATATCTCAAGTGATGAAAGCTCTGTCGTACCAAATGTGCCCAAAGAGTTCATCTACTGTAAGATAGCGAATAATATAGTTTAAATAAAATTAAAATACAATAAGCAATAACGAACTTAACTTTATGATATCCATTGATTTGTATACAAGGAAACTTAAACACTACTATTATTTATTGGCATACTTTTATACGCAGTATAAATAATTATTATAAAGTATAATAAATTATTGGTTTATAAAACTATTTGAAAGTTTAAACCTAACCTCACCTTCATAGTCTTTATAATGTTCCCATATTTAGTTACGTGATGCAGATATGTCCTGGGAGGGAGATTTGAATAAGTACATATATATAAAATCAAAAAGCAAAGGCTAACAAAGTGAAACTGGCACGTATTGCGGATGCCTCAAAATGGCCTGCCTATTCATTAGTCAACCTGGAAAATCACTAAGTATAATCTACAAAATTTATTCGGCGTAATTACGGAATGCAGATTTAACACGGGAGGACGCAAGAATACTGGCGGACGACATGGATTCTTGGAGGCGGTATGGTCCATATCCTCACCTTATGGAGCGTATATGAAAGAAGAAATATACGTGTAAGATGGAATGATAAATTCAAAATATAATATTTTACAATTGTTTGAATACCGTTGAATCGTGGCAGAATTTTAATAACATTGACTTGTTCCTGAAGAGATTATTATTCCGACTTCACGCATAAAAGCACAGCAGAGGCGTACGTTAGATTAAGTAATTAAAGAACGCAGCCACTTTTTTCGACTCACTTATTCAAGGGGAGCTTCTTAAAAAAACATAACTAACTTTGCAAACTAATTTACAGTCAGCGTAAAGAAAACAGTTGCCGCTTTGTCTGGAGGGGAATATTATATACGGCAGACAAGAGGGGTAAGATTCTACCACGATCTTCCAAAACATAGATGGCAAGCTACACAATAAAATTTGATTTTTTTGTTATTTCATTATTACACTTAACTAAATCACGTCTTTTCAAGTCGCACATCTGGCAAAGCTTTTTATTTTAAAACCACTTCCGCTCCAAATGTAAAACATATGGATATTTGCAGAGAATGATATTTTCGAGAATTCATCGTTAGACAATCGCTCAATCTGATTTATTTTTAAGATCATAATGTTGCTTTGGAATTTGAATCCGTAATAAAATACGCGCGCTAAAAAACTCTCTTACCAATATCAATGCTTAGTATAGAGAACTCAAATAAAACACAGAACCTTTAGTTTATATGAAAATTTATCAATATAGTTCTCTATCATTATTACTAAACTAGCTGTACCAAGGCACGCGTTTCTGTGGCTTAGTCTGGTTAAAAACAATGGCACTGTTTTAAAAAAAATAGTTTTTACCTGTCACAAGTGTAACATTTATATGGTGATATGTATATAAAAACATGCGCGTACTTTAATGCAACATTGTGTCAAATTTTCAAAGCAATCTATGAAGAACTTCCGGAGATTTAAGATTTTGAACAAACTAACATTTACAATTTTATTTATTCAGCTTGTTTTGATATGTAGATTAGTACTTTATAGCGGATGACATTAATGGAATAACCTCATTCATTTATATTATTATATATAATATAAATCATTCAGAACTCTACATATATTGTAATTTATTTCTTATCTTACATCTACTTTCTAACACTCAGGTCACACATGCGTCGTTGGAGACGAAATCTTTGAGAAGCATACAAGAGGTACAAGAATATGAGAAGAATGTCGTTTTAAGCCTCAAAACGGGCCAAAGTTAATTGGCGCGACAGAGAGAGTAATTGCCGGGTGTCTTTCGCCAGAGAGGGACAGGCTTACTTCTAACGTTAGAGGCATGTTGTGTCATGAATATAAATTGTGATAAATTTCACGACGGAATCTAAAACGGGGAGGTGATAGGAGTGGGAGAAAGAAAAGTTTTCCATCTTCCGAAAATAAACGCAGGAATGCAACATGTTATTTTGCTAATTAGCGACACGCTTGTCAGAACCGATTCGTTATTTTAACTTGAAAAGACTACCACCTGTATTATTTGTGCAATATAAATATTAAATAGTCAAATATCTATTGGGTAATGCGAGTTTTTAACATTAATACAAACACAAAACAACTACAGTTTCTTTGTTGTTGATAAAACATTTTATTGTATTAATATCAATCACACATTTATTGGCATAATACGCCAATGAAATTAAGAAATATAAAAAATAAATTATTCTATTCTTAAAGACTATTCTTAATATATCATATATGTGGCTGAGATATATGCTGCGGATGCCTCAAACATACTTAGCTCTTCAGGCCTGCGGGTTTTTAATGTAAATTTTAATGGTTTTTTGTAAATTACCTATTGGATTGGATAAATGAATTACCAGGTTTTGGTCACTTTGAGGTAGTGTCTATTTATTATCTTTACTTTGGCCCAAAATTTGTTCTGTGTGGGTTACGCTCTTTTTCTTTTTCACAGTTGATATTATCATAATTATGAGTCCAATGTGACTTTTCACGATAGAGCTTTTTCAGGCCCTTTTTATAAAATAAAAAAATAATCACGGATACAATGAACCTATTTTAAGTCACTCTATTTACTAAAGATAATATTTATTATTTTTAATTTTATTATAAGTCATCCATTTACAAAAATTATCAGTTGTAACATTTATGGAATACGCTGTTATTTATTTACTACATAATGGATTAAATAAAATGAAATATGAAGACCAAAGAGTGTATAATGCTTTACACATCCTAATGATACATTATATATTATCTTAATGGCACATCGATGTTCTTTGGGTCACTTCCATGGCAACGGCATCCGATTTAAGGGTGTGTTCGTTGCAGCAACGATGTGGGAAGACCTTCAGATCCTGTCGGCTCGTAAATGATCGCAATAACTAACTCTGTCCTCCGAACAGGGCGCCAGATGGGGCTCAAACCATTTCCGTTTTTTAGACCCCTTCGAACAAAGTTACTTGCCTATAATATTCTAACAGTAGCGTCGATATTACTAACATGAATTTAATAATAAAAATTAACTTCACATCTATAAATCGTTGATTGAGATTGTTTATTTATTTAATTATATGAATCAACGCATTATAAAATAATATTTTTCTCAACACTTTTATAAAGATTTGTAAACGCATTATTATAATCTGTATAAGTAACTCCACGGTAGTGTAATTGGTAGCGTGCACGCCTAGCAATCCGGGGAATTGTATCTTCGTCCATTAAATATAAAATTATTTATGCTCACTATGTACAGTCAAAAGTTCACACACAAACTAAAATAAAGGTTAGCCTCACAGAGAGGTTTTTCAACATATTTATACACATTTTCTCGAATGGAAGACGTTTAATGAACTCGATTTTCAGATACTTTTCTTCAAAATTTGTTTGAAGCATAATAACAAAATAGATATATGTATATATACAAATGGAAATTATTCAAGACATCTTTGTTGGTAACTTTGGTGGTTCTCCGGTAGCGTAGTTGTTAGCGTGTGCGCCTAGCAATCTGGGGAATGCGGATTTAATTTCCCATCTGTTGGATTTTAAAATTCCGAAAATACAAGGGTTGTATCCCATTGGATTGAGTAATAGTCTGACAAACAATTCTCGCAAAAAATAATCTGTTCAGGCCTCTAGCATTGCGGAGATTCATATACTCCTCTTTCGGAGTGGATATCTTCAATCTGTGTAGATCCATATGCTCCACGTTGGAAGGAAACATGGTATATTTATAAAAATTACATTTATTGGTTTTAATATCAAAAACTTTTATAAAATTTATTTCTTTCCCAATCGCAGCAGGTTGTCAAAAAAAATTAGATAAAAATACATATCATATGTAAAACAACCATGTAACCGTTGTTGTAGTAATTTATTAAACAATTTTGATTTATTATAAAAATAGTTCGTAATACCAGATAACATAAAAACAATATTAACAAAACGAAATAGCAAATTCATTACCATACTACACCGCATAAAAATCTAATATGTATTATAAGCACACATACATCGCTGTTCTAGTTCAATACAATAAAAGTCGAAAAAAAACTCTTTTTTTTTACTTACTGCTGTGTTTGATTCTTTATATTAACTATTGGCCATGAAACACAGCTATGAAATAAAATATACTTCTAGCATATTTACTTTTAAATAATGTATAATATTGGCTCTATTCGTTAGGATTGTCATGTAGCACAATAACAAAAATGCAATACCTAATACTACTCATATTGATTTGTTGCTGCATTAAATTGGCACAGCGATTTTATAAAATTAATTTACGTATATATAGTTGTTAGGTTACGAGGTGTTATTAAACTAGGTATATATACGTTCAGTAATATGTATTTTAAATGCAAATTAATAGACGACATTTTTCACGTGCAGCAGTGAGATAAATATTTTATTGTAATATGTCATACATTTAAAAATCAGAATCATATAAAACAATCAAAATCAGGAATTAATTACATCCATCACTCGAATGCTTCTGGCCGTTTGTGGGCATAGTTTATCACGCTCATTGTTTAAATGGTCTGAAAATCGAGATTCAATTAATAAATGGATAATGATTTAAGTATTAGACCTGTTATTCTAATATATTACATAGGTCGTTAATATTATTCCGTGCTATGTAAACGCCCCTTGATAGGCTTTGGAAACGTAATAGAAAAAAACTCGATCAAAAGAATGTGCTTCTCATAGAAAATTATATCCGCGGGGCATTTCAATTAATTAGAGACATGAAAAAATATTCATTCACTGACTAATAAACGAAATTATGTATAAACAAGAATATGCATGCCGCAAACTGACTTTTCTTAGTATTTTTTACCATACATATTTAAATGATTTCAAGGCCGAATTTAATTACATAATATACAACAATTCAACATGCAATGTTCAATCTATTAAAAAAACAGTGTATACTGTATAGTGCAAAATAAATACTAGATGAACGATACAAATCAAAGCATAATTTGTGATTAAGATAAAATTTTTACTATTGTTGATAAATTATTTAATTGAATAGCTGTATTATTGATAAAAGACAAACATACATACATTTATATTAATCGATATGGTTCATTTGTAATTTTAAAAATTGGCTATTTGTTTTAATAAAATACAGTTAAATATAAATAATAATGCGTCATATTACCTAAATATTAAAGGTATTTTTTAGAAATTTATGAATGCCCAATAATTTCTTTGTTTAGTTTTATGGCCGATTTTTGTCATGCTCCGTCAATGCACGTTATAATGAAAGTTTAAAACGGTCGACGTGAGAAGCTTTTTTGTGCTTTGTCGAAAAAAGTCTAAAATAAAGAAAGTCTATTTCTTTTAGTTTTTAAAACATAATAGAGCGACGGAAAGGTAGTTTGTTTCTATTTCCAGGAATAAAAATTGTTAGGGTGAAATTACCCAACAAGTATTATGTTTTAATGAAAAAATGTTTTTTAATGTCTTTACGACAGCAGTTAGGTCACGACGTAATTATGAAATACTGATTGTTGGCTTCGTAACAATTCAACTTATAATATTTCATCACTTAAATTTACGCAGTACTTAAAAAAGCATTAAGACTTATATAATATATCCGTTACAGATAAATAAGTAGACTACATGAGAGATTTCAGGTATCTCATATTTTAGAGTTTAATTAAACTAAAAATAGCAATGAAAAAATCGTAAACTCGTACTGACAAGTAAAGCTAAATAAAAGCTTATAAAATAGGCACGACATTTTGAGAACTTTTTGAGCTTCCAGTTCCAACTATCAAATCTTACTGATACGGAAAGAAGAAGCACCATATGCTCTCATTTAAACATAGTTTTATGATACACATAATGTAGCTTTGCTGTAATGTCTTCCATTCTGTGATATGAGTCTTCGTGGTGAACATCAGCATCAGTCGGAATATAAATTAGCAAAAACAAATTAATTGTCCCGGGATTTTACGAATACTGTGGCGAATACTTATTTTAAATATCACCCATCCTAATCGACTATCGAAGTAAAAAAAGACGTAGCCTTCAGTTTTTTCTAAGCAGCTTTTTTCGATAATCACAATGGATACAGCTCAATAAATAATTTATCGAAATGATGTAAGCTTTGAATGCCGAATTAGTATTTAAATTAAGCTTTTAACTTTGAAAAAAAGATAGCCTGTCAAATCTGCAACCAGATAAAAGGACTCCCAGTAGACCAATTTTATTGTTTTTTTCTTAAATAACTCTCTAAATTAATATCAGATATAATAAATTAAATACTAGTTTACGTCTTCTTGCACTTTAAGGTTGTGCCCTTCAGTTCAGCCAAAAATCATTAATTTCACGTTTTTTGTGCTACTGTCTGTGGGTTACGTCCTTTTTTTCCGCAGTTGATTTAGAATTCTATTTAATACCCAAATCGCACTATCGTAATCTTTAGTTATAAATCATAATATATGCATACTCTCTGAAGATAATAAAAGGTAAAACTCAGGACATAAATATATGCATTGTAATGTTTATAAACTTTGTTATTTTGTTTTTTGTTCAATATGTTGACATTTCATATCTCTGTGGGAGTTTATTCTAAATGTCTTTCGGAAACCAAAACATTGTTTTTTTACCGACCTGCCAATTGTACTATCTATAAAAAAGTCTTTCAAATCAACCCAAAAATATCTAGAAAAGAAAGTTTTTAAATACAATATAAATAGGATGATATTATTCTTTATGCAAAAAAGAAAATTTTTACCAAGGAATAAATTGTATAAATCTTAAGTTAAAAAAATATATATCAGGAGTATAGCAAGCGACCCCATCCAGGTGTCTGAAACAATGCAAAATTATGATTTTTTTGATTTATCTACCAAAACTTTCTCTTTGAAGCTATTACGTAAGTTTTTCTCCGTCAAAGGAAATACCAGCAAAATTGTACTGTTTAAAATAAGATGGTTCTTTATGAGTTAGTGGGACGCGTGTCGAATATATTTTAGGACAATAAATTCTTTAGTAAAACATAAACTTTCTCTCGGTTGAGATTGTTATTTCACTATTTGATATTGCAGACGCAAAACATGAACAAAACGTACGCATATTTTGTATGCATTTGTAAGTGTATTTTTAATTTGTTGTCAAAAGATTTGCATCAATGGCTGAATGGAAAGCGTGTCCGCTTTGATGCTAAAAGCTGCCGTGTAAATCACTACATTTTTAAAAAAATTTGGAGACGCAGGACTAGATATCAATTGTGCTTAATAATTGGCTGACAATCAAACACCATAGCAAAATAATTCAATAGTAATAAGTTGTCGCATTATGAATATACATATACTTCATATTTGCAGTGTAAAAGGTTTAAAATAACGCATGATTAAAAATATATTTTAATATCAATACTTACATTCATTAAAATAATGTATCGTACATTATGTATATCATATTATAAGTATCTGCCTATTTCTCAATTCAAATTCATTTTTTGCGTACATATTTTTAATTGGACTTTTGAGATTATTAAATCTACGTAATACCTACATAATAATCGCAAAGTGGTTTTAAATTATTGTAAACTGCTCCTTCCCCGCCCACGCGTAGTTCCTATCAGACTCGTCACAGGCAATTCACGCTTGTTACGCCAAGTATACTGCCGGAAGGGTGTAAATGTAGGTAGTAGTAAATAAATTATTCTACAAACATCTTTTTGTATTATATCACACTACTAATGTTGGAGAATATTATATTTCTATGAGGGAAGTATCAGAGAATAGTAATTATGTTAATATAAGTAGGCTGGACCCTATATGAAATTAATTTATAATTCTATCACCCGTAGCCATTAAAGGACTCATAGCGTTGGGTTCTTGAGTATAGATTCACATTTAGTAGATATCTAAGTGGCATGATAATTTATCAAACACTCTGTGTTACAGAATTTATTTCGGAGAAAGAGATTCCAGTTTTAAAGTGTCTATTAATAACTTTCCCTGGGCGATCAATATGGAGCACCCTGTGCGCCGCTAACGCCCCTAACTTTCCGGGATCCGACGTGCGTAAGGGTAGATAGCCGAGAGGGGTACGAACACCCTGTAAATTTGGGTTAAGTTATTAGTTGCTATCCCTAAGAAATAATAGGACCAGAAAATTGCCAAATTATGTGTCCCGGCGTCTTCAATGCAACCACTGTCTCGGGAAGTTTGTTTAGCTGTAGGTACTTCATTATCCCCTTCATATATTCAACTAATTTTCAATATAACATATTCCATATACATCTAGTTTGTAAACATGCGTTTATATCATAAATGCTATTACGTCCCGATTTCGCTTCTGTTAATCAAGATTCTAAAATTGAAAGAAAACATGCACACATACAAAAATAAATAATATTATATATATACCATGTTCGCTCCCAAAGTGGAGCATATGGATCTACACACTTTGAAGATATCAACTCCGAAAGTAAAGTATGTGGATCTCCGCAATATGACGACGTCTTGACCGATTATTTTTACGAGAATTGTTTCTCAGACAATTCCTAAAGCCAATGAGCATCCAGTCCTGCATTTTCAGATTTTTAAAATACGACAGATGAGGAATCAAACTTGCATTCTTCGAATTACCAGGCCCGCTCGCTACTAACTACGCTACCGGTGAGATAATGTAACGTATTATATATTCATATGCTGTAAGTAATATGTACGTATATACCTTCATGAATTTTCAATAAAAATAACTAAATACACAGCATAAAGTGTCGCAATTGATTTATCTTACGTTAGGAAATCATTATCAAGCTATTATAATATTTTTGTCCTGAAACGTCCGCCCATGATGATAATAAATATGTACGTAAGGTATGCATATATAATATATTGAGTAGGCTGTAATTAATTACGGCAGGCTCCTATGCTATGACTTATGGGTAATATATAAAAAGTATCGATATATATACATACATAGATATACAGCAATTCGATGCAGTCAAAATTATTATTGATGTTAAATTAATTCGTGAACGCGTCATAGATAGCATGGTGATACTAAGGAATGCATCAGATTAAAATAAAAAAAAAATCAATAGCCAACATTCAAATATGTAGCTGACTTCCATATTAATTTTTAAAAATTGTCTTGATTACCAGTCACCTTATATGCTTACTTAGATACATGACTAACTTGTAGATCGATTGTCTAACTATAAGCACGTGTCTCGTTCCCCAGTTAGTTATTCATCAATACACGTCTACTAACTCGTGTACATACTATTTTTATTATTTTCCAGGACCTCAGTACTCACCAAATCAGTAATACTCAACCCTGTAGCGCGAGTTAAATATTACGCGCCGATTTTCTATATGCTCTTTATTGAATAATTCTTGTTGGACTAGTTACCGTTTTTAATGACATTCCTTGTTAATTAGCCGTATTTAAGTAACGTTTTGTCAGGTAACTAAACACCATTAACGAATATGGGGTATATGGATTTCCAAAATGTGAAGAAATATCTTGATAGACTATTTTTCACAAGAATTGATTGTCAGACAATTGCTCAAGCCAATGCGCATCCAAGTCCTGCATTGTTTTGTTTTTATTTTAATCTGACAGAAGTAGGAATTGAGCCCACATTTCTTAAATGTAAAGCACGTACTTTTAACTCCAAGCTAATGGAGAGAGCTTTCAATGATACGTACTAGTAAAAAATCCTCCAAATACATTCCCCATTATAGTAACAGTTGTATTGGCCAAATGTTAGTAGCGTTTTGGCAGGTACATAGATACTATTGAGTATACTATGTATTAAAATTCATTTATTATTTACATATTTTAGTTTCCTGGTTTTCTATTGCAATAATTTTAAATACGATGTTAGTATACAACGGTAAATATGCCTGTAGTATAATATAAAATAGTGTTTATATATTATAGAATACAATATCCATAATAACGTATGCTACTATATATTCAAACAACTTTAAGAATACATACTTGCACATTACATTCATGGTTTATAATCTTTCATAGTGAAACGTTCATTATATTCCTTACGCTGCCGTTATTCAAATTTTCTGCAATACAATCCGACATTGATTGGATGCTATACGATGAAGTGTAATGATAAATGTAATATTCCGATCCAGAACATGCATGATGTATTTCATTTGTATTTCTTAAAGTTAAGTTTCCAAAGGTAGATCAAATCACAAATAAAATATTTATTTATTTATTTAAATGTACAAAGTTATCAATTTGGCACCTACCATAGAGTTAGTTATGAGCATACTGCGTTTGTGTCTTGGGACGCAATCAAATCCCATCATAGATTACTTGTAATATTTTGATTTCATGAAGGTATCAACCTTTGGGCCCTAATATTCTAAAACTCTAAACTTGAATGACCATCAACTAATAATCGTAAAACAATATCAGTCTCTTTGTCTCCTACATAAAGGTGCTTCATTTATATACAAAAAAAAAAACGATCTGTTTCTTACTAAAATCTGAATAGAAAAAATTGTGTTTAAAGTGCTAAAGCTAAATAGTGATAATATTATAAATAAACTTTTATGTCAACACGTTTTTTCAAATAAATTTCAGTTGCATGAATTTTGCTTTTAGAGTTTACTGACAAAGTGAAGCTGCGACGCTGGACCTGGCTCAGCCACATATTGCGGATGTCTTAAAAGAGTCTTAATCTAACCTGCCTATTCTTAAAGCTGACTGGTACTCGGCGTCCTGGAAGGGTGCTAAATATTTAGTGTATAATGTATTCTTCTGGGTCGTGGGATGCAACTTCGGCCTGGAAGGGCGAAAGAATACTGCCGGCCAAAGGTATTCGTGGGTACGGCATGTGGAGTTCATATGCTCCACTTAAAGAGCGGATATGCAAGAAGAAGTATGATATTTTATCTACAATATTTCCTATTTAAAATTAATGTGTTGGTTCAAAAAACCCTTCTGTCCACTACTGTTTTATTATAAATACAACAGACAGTTATAAAGATAGTAAAACGTATGCCTATAAATCCGTCTACACAGGAGCCATATTTATTATTCAATAAGTGTTTATTACGCCGGTAGAATATTCATTTATGAAATATGTAAGTACATATATGGCGAGTCATATCCAATATCTGCATACTCGCATAATTAATCAACAAAAAGCGGATGATACGAGTGTGAGGAAAGTACGTTCCGGACCACCCAGTACAAAGGAGGAGTCTGCGAAGAGAATGTTATTATTTGCCCCGCAGTAATTAGCAAGTCGCGTAAGAATATTCACAGACTAAGGTTCGTTTTGCAGGTTGCAATGTTTGCATATAAACTCGTAAATAATGCACAATGCATGTAGTCATTTGTTACATATTCATCGCAACGTTTGTAAGTACGACATAAGAGAATGAAATAAATTAGAAGTTATATTCTCGGTGTATAAACAATTAGATTATGCTATCTTATATAATTGCATACACATTCAGTTATTTAAGGAATCCTTCGTGAGTATTCGATATAAATTATTTACTATTATAATTTCGCCTTAATTCTTGATGCATTTTGTTCGTTCAGGATAAGTTATAGAATTAAGGACTAAATCAATCTTCGTTGAATTAATAAACAAACTGTTTACTTTGAATCGACCACCAGTATCGGCCATGGAATAAAATTATAGGAAATCCATTCATAGCTTCCCACTTTTAAGCGATTTCTCTCGTCTATTCTCATATTTATTTGTTGATATTTCTTTTACAGCTGGTTAAATTAGAATATAACTGTTAATAATTAATCGAGTATTTATCTGCTTTAATATTACTCAACTTGACACAAATAAATATGCGACCGCACAATGATTATCGAATAACCATTAATCTTTTTTAGATAGAATTGAATAGTTATAATCGTAAAATTTAGAATATCGACCCACGTGCACTGAAATAAAACATCCTTTGACTACACGCGATGTTTAAAATTTTGCCAAAATGTCGGATTCTATATCTTAACGATTGCGTCACCAGTAGCAGACTATGATAAATCTTGGCACATTATAATGCGGTATAGGCGTATTTAAATGAAAAGTTGTGCCCGATTTGCATTTTTTCTTTATTCGCCGCAAACTGTTGTGCCAAATGCAAAAAAAAAAAAACCTCAAGATGAGTTATGAAGTAGAGTTGTTTTGCGGCCAAATGCGATTTGCCATTCTATATTTTTCTCGTTGCGAACAAACATGTAATGATATTTTAATAAATATCGAAAATGCCGAACTTTAGATTTAATAATATTTTTCAAGCCATCCGTTGAAACTATAAATTATGCGGGGAAAACAAAGCCGATTAAAATTTTCCACTATGTCTATAAATACGAAAATATTTATTATACAACAATTAATTATTGGTCGAATGAGACATACAGAACCAACCGTAATACCTAACTATTAAAAAATCATTTTATTTTGAATATTGTGCTTCATTCGTATGATCATTATCAGCAAACTGAATTTTGGGTTCAATTTGCAAAATATATATCTTTATTGCACAAAAATCTAGACATGTTAAAGTTTATAAATCTTTCGATATTTTAAGCAAACTAGATTAAATATGCGAATTATCTATATTAATGATTTTTACCCGCCAAAATAGATTTTTTGTTTGTTGATAATTTAAAATTAAAACTCATAATAAAACCACAAAATCAAGGCTTTATTCTTACATTATAGCGAGGTAATTTATTATTAAAATGCCAGCATCTATAGAGGTATTTATCTGCCTATGTGGGAAAAAAATATAAGTAAGACATTATACCTATGATAATACTCTTTTAATAATATAGAATCATATTGAATGACCTATCAGATACAATGTAATCGTGGTATTGAATGTTTTGATGTAGGCAAGTACAAGCGATTTATAAATTATTAACTGTTGATCAATGTTATTTCATTGGTCCATACGAATGCATGATAAATCGACCAATATATCAAAACGTTCCGTCGGTTATATGCCAAAGTTGTAAATGTCGCATGATAAAAGGCTGTTAATTACGATTAGGTAATATTCATTTTAATGTGAATCTATAAATGTATTCTTGTAACTAGGCTAAATACATATAGCGCAATAAAGATAAATTGTATGAAATACAGTGAAAAATCTGAAGATTGCGACCATGTAAACATAGTTCAAATTTGTTGCTAAATTCATTTCCGCAGGCAAATATTCTATAATTTGACTGCATCATGATATCTCAATAAACCCTTGGAACTATATTACAACAGGTGTACTCATGATCTTCATAAAGTATATATAAACTCGTATATAACGAATATACCAACATATCTATATTACTCAGGAAGGTTCGTGCTCTTTGCTAGTTATTTTTAACTCACGCTTATACTCGACCAAGCATAATGAATACATAAATATTTTCGATACCAGGTCTTCACGAGATGAAGCCATATTTTATATAAGTCGTATCTACTTATGTATATACATACAATAACTACTTACTTTCATGGCGGCGTTTTCGTACAACAGGTTTTAACCATTTAACAAAGTTTGTTTTCAATGGTTCAAAATTTGTTGATTTGCCAAAAATTTTACAGCTTACAAAATTATGTACAAGTATATCAATAATATACTAGAAATAGACCAACAGATATGGGAATCGAACCCGCACTCTCCAGATGCGACGCGCTCACGCTCACCCCTCGGCTACCTGGTTGCTATATATATTATAAAAATATGTTTATTACGGTATTGATTTTATTTAACAGGCACGATTTTCAAAGTATTCATATTGTTTATTTGCCGACTAATTTTATTAATATATATGAATGTTATATTCACCTGTTAGAAATCACGACCAAAATTACAGGGCTTAAATCCGAAATTGGCGCCAAAATTTAGTTTATTCGCACACGGAACCAATTTACACCCGCGGCATATCAGATAATAGATATTAAGCAACGCTCAACAGTTCACTCTAATATAGACAAAGAAGTGTAGCTAGGTCATATATAATATGTATAATATAACATTAATATAGGCTTACAAAGATTTTTTCATCGAAAATTTCACCATTTGTCATGGGCGCTAAATTAGTTTTATCCAGCACTATACATATATGTGGGATCTTTCGAGAATATATTATGAAGTAACAAAAAAAAATCCATAGATAACATTGCCCTGCATTTAAGCAATTGGCTGATAATCAATCTCATGAAAAAAATGCAAATATTTGTACACATGTATGCTAGGACAATTTAACATACTTAACTAAGACCTCTTCTAGGTATGTGGAGCATATAGATCTTTGGAATGTGAAGATTTGTATATTGTCAACGTTTTTGTTCTTCACGCTAGTTCCATATACTGAATACACAATACAATCTTTTTACTTTTTATTTTACGCAGCTATAGAACATTTCAAACATCAATATTTACATTATAATGGAGTTAAATATAATTAAATATTTTACCCTGTCTCCCGGGTAGCGTAGTTGGTAGCGTACGCGCCTAATAATCCGGGGAATGCGGGTTTGATTCCTCATCTGTCAGATTAAAAATCCGAAAATTCAGGACTGGATGCCCATTGAGTTGAGTAACTGTCTAACAAACTATTCGCGTGAAAAATATTCTATCAAGACGTCTTCACAATGCGGAGATTCATATATAGTCTTCTTTCGGAGTGGATATCTCCACACTGTGTAGATCCATATGATCCACGTTCGGCGCGAAAATGATATAGTTTTTTTTTTTTAAATAAATATTTAAAAAACAGTAGGTACTGAATTTTTGCCTTTGTGGGCGAATTGCGTTGGAATCGCCGTTCACAGGTGTACCGTGAAAGAGATACAACGATATACTGCGTCCTTGTTTTGCGAGCCGATGTAACACGTTTGACGCCATAAATCAAGGGGCGTCGTGCGCCATGTTTATTAGGAATACCTACCTATGCCATACCACCCCTGGATGAAAGCCCTCTTACCCCCGCCACTCTGAAGAACATGCTTCGGCGTTTGTTACCTGTATTATAGGGATATTATTTGGACAGGATATGTATTGGAATGTAAGCTTCTGTGCCAGAAAATATGATCTAATACGAAGAAAAATAGTTATAAACAATTTAATAAAAACACAGAAAAAAAATCCGTTCCAAAATAAATGATAGTAAAAAAAGAAACTAATAAATAATCTATGATTTATTTCATTCAATGCTGGCTTATACCATTTATATATAAATTTAAAATATTATTTAGATAGTTACAATAGGCTTTATATGTATTTTTAATACAACTTCATTTTCTCATACAATGATTATTCTGTGCGTACATTCTTCGTACACTTCGTATTTTATATGTATACATACTTAAATATGCATTGTACGAATTAAATAAATTTCTCAACGTAATTATATATCGATGGCTTAAAGTGCGAATTTGGTATGTCTGTTTTTAAAAACTTTACATGAGACTGTAAAAACTGATTATTTTGCTATTTGTTTTTGCAATTGTTTTGAAAAAAACACATTTTAACGGTTTATTCGTAAAGCTGCTTACGCTATTCGAGATTAGAGTTTTACATTTTGTAAGTCCTCAGATACGTCAAATGTAATTGCCAAGTATTTTTGAAACGTTTTTTCGATATATTTAAATATCCATATGGTATGGTGCAACAAAACGGTATTACCAAAAAAAAAACAGTAAAAGTCGACCTCATCTTTGCACTTAAAGCCATCAAAATGCTTATTTAACTGCGTATTAAATCAATTGTAATATTTACCGAATCAATTATAAATATATGTGGTAAATCTGGATTTAATAATTATTAAATAGTTTCGTCAAAATGTATTTCGTCCAATTTATTATCTATTCTTTCTATCACATTATTATCGATCCCTATTGAAATTCTTATCATTATGTTCATAAACAAAAATTGATATCAACAAAATAGCGGACAGTATTTATTTCTCGATTTCAATTTATATAAATGATGCCGCATCCTTTCGATCAAAATATATTCACCATACATCTATTGAGTTACCCTTGTGGTCAGTGGAACAGTGTTGATAAAATTAATTAATTTCAGGTATTTCACCAGCTACAATACAAGTTGAGTGGTTTGTGACGGAAACATCCCATTTTGAAGCGGCCTTTCCTGTCTGTTGAAGATGCTTTTGGATATTGATGCTGTTCAATTACGATGCCCGTGTTAGGGATACATTATTAACTAATTTATTGATAGAAACATGAAGGTTTTGGGAATTTATCAATATTAATTTGACGAATAATATTGAATACTTAAATACATTTCTAAAATATAATATATATTAATAGCCGTGTATTTATCATAGATATCTTCGGTTACAAACTATCTGAAACCCATGGGTATATAAATGTGTACAGTAAATTAGCAATATACGTAGGTAAATTAAACTATTTAGTTTAAAACTGAATGTTTAAATATAAAAGCTGCACCAAAGAAATCGAAAAAAAAAATCAAATATGCTTAATCAAATGCGTCTTAATCGCGCCCTGTGCTTTGTATATCATATTTAAATATTTAATAATATATAAGATATAATTTCATACAAGTAATAAAAGTATGTTAATTTATACGTACGCACATATATACGTATGTTTAAAAAATGCTTAAAATTCAAAAGTTCATTAATAAAACATGACACAACATTTAACAACCACCTGTACCAGTAAAATACCTTTTTAACGCACTTAAAAAATAATAAAAACTTCTAATTCATGCTATGGCAATATAATTTACTTTATACGTATTTTTATGTAATAAATTCTATTTAATCGCACGTCTTTCTTTGTTATGTATATACTATTTTTTAAAAACAGCAAGCCTCCATATCTAGAATATCTGCTTACTTGCACTTTTTAAATAATAAATTTGAACACTATGTACTCGTGAATACTTAACAACTTACATAATATTTCGATGTTCTCATTAACAATGGAATAAATTATAAAAAAAAAATTAAATGGTATCCTTCTATTGGTTAAAATTATTACAAAACCTAACTAACCTGGACGATGCTCTGGCGTCTTGTTGTAATTTATAATAATGTATGCTGCATTTAATGTCATATTAATACTACACAAATTAACTATCTATCACCCACCTGGAGGCGCCATAAATAATCTTCCATACAAGCGAGAAATTACAGTGGCGTAGGTGAGGTTATCTGTGATCAAACAATTTTATCGTTTGTTGTATTTCTTTTAATTGAAAATAAATCGGGCACTAGTTAATGGCCGTATAAACTTTTCTTATAATCAACAAACATTATCAAATGTGGTACTACAGCTCATATAAAGTGTATTTTTCTACTATATTCTAATCAGAACAGTGTTATGCGCCATTTTCATTTAGTAGACATTTTATTAGTCATTCTTGACACACAATTGGATATATTTTTTAACCTTTCTAATTTGCATCTTTGCTCGATGACTTTTTTTTAATATGCATGCAGTGCGGTCAGTTTAAAAGCTTTTATAAGGCTATTTTTTTTCAAATTTTAGTATGGGCAATATAACATACTAATAATAATACTTAATTTCAATACTATACAAGCGTTGATCAAACATAAGTTTAGGTGTCTTCACTGTTAGTATCCACGCCAATATACAAAATTTAATAGTTTTGTTTATTTATTATACGGGCCATTTTTTTGAATTATTGTTTCGTATATCGTTCAAAACACTTACGATTATTTATCTCCGAGTATTATGAGAAAAAATATATAAAATTAAATAGTGGCGCCTTATTTTTGTTTTCGAGATGCCACTGACAAACGAAAAAATAAAACAACAATTTCGAACTGACAAAAGTGGATTCTTCGCTGGATTCAAGCGCTGCGGTGAAATATATGACCGCATACAAATCCAACTAACTACGGAGCCACGCATTAGAATACTAATGAAATGACGAACACGAAGATCCAAAAAAGCACACAATGGGCCTCCTATGCGACCATGATTTAATGTGTCCCACTCGAAGTGCTTTTGGTGATCACGCAATTGTTTCTTGACTATCAAAAAGTAAACAAAAAAACCACGACACCCGCAAGTTGCTGTCAAGTATTTACCCTAAGCTGTCGCAAGTAAATCATCCCCAAAGGAAAATTCTTGAAAAATCTGTAATTAATACGCCAGAGGTTTTTATCTGCGCGTCCATAATATAATTTTCGTACAAGATATTGACATCGAGATATGGATCAAAATGAAATTTTTAAATTATTTTAGTCAAGCGTTCTTTCGATATATTTAAATAACTTTAAATTGTCAAATTGATACGAGACATATAGCGTGGGGCAACAAGATGGTTTATTAAGTAATCTTCAGCTAATAGTGGATTTAACAACTTCGTACTCTCAAAGCCATCGACATGCCCATTTAACTGCGTATTTAATCAATTTCAAAAATTTGCAAAATAGCTACAAATATATGTGGTAAATCTGTATTTTATAAATAATACTACTTATTTTCAATGTTTTTACTCACGATATTAATATGTATTAAAATTAGCGTGGAAATGTCATCTTGGGAAGTACGTACGTTGATTAAGAGTTCGGTTAAGTTCTGAATGATAGAAGATTATGCATAAACAGAACAAGAAAAGTAAGGTTTAATAATTAAATATATTGGATTTATTTTAAATATTCTCCGAAGAATAGTGATGCATCAAAAAAGTGTTTTGTAAAATATTCATTATTCTAATCACATTCATAAAGGTGATAAATAAAATATGAGAGTGTTTTAATTGAACTCACCTGTTTGGCAATAATACCTCCTACACCGTGGCCCTCCTTCAAAGTATACCGAGAAAAGCTTTTATGAATAGACTCTGAAAAGGGTGTAAGGCCATATTTTAGGCCCTAAAAGAAATCTGATACACGTTTCTAATTCTTAATTTTTCTATTAAACGCATATTTCTTGATTTAAAAAACCTTTCCTTCCTTTTCTTCAGGATCTCCGTGTGTGGGTGAGGGAGTGAAGAGATTTTTCACATTCATCACCTGTGCATTATGACAGGGATGAGTTAGGTAAGTGTGAGGAAAAATATTATTAGTGAGCGCTAACTTTAAACCGCGATGTAAAAATAAATTAAAAAATATTAGCTAATAAAAGTATTTTAATTAATTATGTGTTCTATCTCACACGCATAATTTCAAATATTATACATATACACGTAGTGTTTAAGAATTCGCAATATCTATTCTAGACTTAACAAGTAATAAAATATTCTGTAATATTCTACTAGTTTATTAAATGGCGCAATCGATATTAGAAACATACTCAAAATTACCTAGTAATGGTACATATTACCCATGTATTATATAAACATCCCCCTGTACGTTTAACAATTTTATATTTATAAAACGTTTATATTGCAATTTTCATCTACACTTTATTAATACCTAGACGGATTTTTAATACCTAGACTTTATTAATACCTAGACGGATTTGAATAATTACAAATCATTGTATAAACTTAGAGTATAGAAAATTTATAATAATTACTTATATCAAGATTTCTTCAAGTTAAATTAAAAACTATTAGTTATTAAGGTGCAATTAAATGAGTATCGCTCATTTATTGTAATGCAATGAAATTATAAATTATTAATGTTTTAATAATACAGCAATAGGATTTATGTAACTTCAAGCCATAAACTTTGTGGATATTTATTTTATTGATATATACCACGCGGTGGTGGTGTAACAAACATGAGACATCTTTCAAAATCGTCGTTGAGAAACTAATTTTGTTCAGCTGGCAAAATTTGGTATTTTTTTCACAGGGCATTATCGGTGTTTTTCAGTACACCATAAAAGCTAAAATGAGATCATATAAGGCTTAATGCCACTAGAAATTATTCGACTGAAATTAGGAATTATAGAAAATAATATTATAAGCACCACATACATGAGGTGAATAGAATTGATTATTATAAGCAGTTATCATAGACAATAAAAAGAAAAAATGTCTTACAATATGATTTTTTTAATCATAACTGCTCTAAATATGAATGCGAAATTTGAGCCCATGATCTCTGGCATCGAATTGCACTACTTATTAATTGACTACAACGATGACAATGAAATTGTAAGGGTTCATATAACCACAAGTGTGCAATTTAATATCTTCCCGTTACGCCACTGTGTCATTTCAATTTTATATACTTTTTATCATTTAATCATTCTAGCGTTCTATTTTAGTGATTTTTGTCATTTGCGTCTTCCCAGTGGACATGACTCGTGTTAAAAGAGGATGCATGTTTAATCCCACTCACAAAAGATTTTATCGCATTAAAAATACCTGTTTATTCCATTTTCGTAGTGTCACATAAGCTTATCAAACTTTTAAGAATCGTTTCGATCGAATCAAGAATTCATATATAGAAAAATACGAATGCTATGCACTTTTTGTATGTATATTTATTTTCGCCATTTCTAAGTTGGCTGCTTACATTTTTAAGCGATTGGTACATTAATAAGATATATACCTGTATAGTTACATATTTATTACCATCAATTTTCAGGTCGTGATAGAAACTAGTGGTCTACAATATTTAGTTCATTGTGGCCGACCACGGCACTTTTGATCTTCCGGTGATTAAAAAAATTATTCACCTTACGTCGGACTTGGTCGAATTAGACGACAATCAAAGGTATTTAATTCGTTAACCGTAATTCATTCTATCTATTAGGTGTAAAGTATTGTATAATTGTTAAATATATAGTAATTTATTTACTACTTTATTCAATATGAAAATGTAGTGCGCCTTAAGCTAACAAAAATGTTAGACAAGCAAACATATCGATTCCGAAAATGTTTGTATCACTGCTGTAATATGCTTAATAAAGATTTAATTGATGCTTGGCGATGACTATATAGGCAGTTTGAGAACCTCTGGGTATATAATAAAAGTTTGTGGGTAAACCGCGGGTAGACTGAAGACATAAATCTTCGTTACTGCTGAATTTTAAAGAATCTAAGCAACAAGCCTGTATCTAATTTATCTTGAGAAAGAAACTAAAAATTCCAAAATACACGGAAAATCTATGATATTATACACGTACATAACATAGTAATTGTTTTATACATATAAAAATAATAATGATGCATATATATATAAATATAAATATCCGTGCTGAAAGAACAAAAAAATATTAGTGTATGTTTCATGCAAACATGTTTTAAGTAATTATAATTATGGTAAGTTTTATTTCACTTTTTAAGCACACGGTATATAATATACACATTTACAATAATATTTAGAGATATACCTAAGTCTTTGTATTTATAGGTATAAAAAGGGTAAGTAGTTATCTACAGTAAGTAGGTAAATAAATAGATTCCCAATGATATAAAATGCTTTTTGCTTTTGAAATTATTTCCACGGAAAAACATAAATACAACCTTTTGACAAGTTCGATAAAACAAAACAAATATTGTTGGAATAATGAAGCAATCTACAATGGATGATCGTCGCATCGGATAATATTGCTATCTATATCTTCGATATATTGAATATATAAATATACCTCGTCTTTTAGCGTAGTTTTATCGATATGTATTAATCACTTGAAGATTTATATAAAATAATAAATTTCCTTCGTATTTTCCTGTCAAAAATTAATATTTTTTTATTTTTAGTAACAGTGTTCATCCTTTGTCAGAAGCTCCAGATATTTAGCTTCCAACGTTTTTACACGCAATATATCAGACGAATTTGAATAAGAAAATATCAGCATTTTGCGTTCGACGCCTTTGCTACCTATATTTCGACGATTTTTTAAAGCTGAGTGTAAATATGTGCATATCCTATATTTTAGTTATATATAAGTGCACAAATACTTCCTGAAGTACACTGTAAAAGATTTATGTATATAGTTATATTTATAAGTGTGCCGAACAGAAAAATGTTAAATGGTATCTTATTTGTAACGTAAAATGTAAACAAATAATGTTCATGTCATTTTAGATTTATCATTTTATACATTAGGTAGATATGAAGAGGAATATTTCCAAAGCGAACCCATTCTACTATGCCAAAATTTAAAGGACAATATTTTGAACTGTAGAATTATCATATAAATATTTAAAATAAACACTGAAAAACATACACTTATGGTTATTTTATAGAAAAAATACTTGTTCAAAATGTTCTTCTTTAAAGTTTGGTATGGTAGAATAATTTCACTTTGTAAATATACCCCTCATAATAAGTTTGCGGAATATTTACCAGTATATATTTAATTATTAGATGACTAATTTTACTACCCATGGCAATTTTCTGGGTAATCCGATAGAGGCCAATAATTAAGGCATGATTTTTTACACGGTTCAAATTTCTCAGTCAATACTAAACGACAAAATGCAACGGAAATTCAACGATTCTGTCTATTTTTCATTACTTTATTTCAGTATACTTACAAAATTAAAGATTTTTGCTCGCTAGCTAGACGAGCTTAGCGCGACAAAAATGCAGGCTCGATTCGCAAATATACTGGATTATTAAAAATCCGAAAGTATAGGACTGGATATTTATTGGATTAAACAACTGTCTGACAACTAATTCTGGTGAAAATAATCTGTATTCACATTGCAAAACTTCGTATAGTTTTCCTCAGTGAATATTTTCCATAAGCTACACTTTTATAAATATTATTAATTGATTATTATTAGACATAAATAGATTCTTTAAAATACGAGTTAAGCTTACAGAACACGGTTAAAATGTAGCATTCAATACCAACTTAAAATTCAATTGGATTTCGATAATTTTTTTTTTTTTAATTTTGACCACTATCTGCTAAATAAAAACGTATTATTAAATGAAAATTAAATTCGGTCAGAGTTTATACCACTGTCTTGTCAAGTTTACTAAATCTGTGATGTGAATACGTAAAAAATAGAGATCTTATATGAATTGAAGATGAGTAAAATTAAGAGGAATTGGTAAAATTTAGTTTTTGTGAATCACAGATTCAGTAGCGCTCTCTTCTATAAAGCCTCAATATGAAAGGATAAACAAAAGTGGTAGGAAGGACAGTCGAGCAAGTTAACCTAAACAATGTTTGGGGAAACAAATCACCCTGATAATATCTTGTACAAATTTGAATTCGCTATTTATCATTTTGTCCTTTTCTTGGTGGCAGACCGAGATGTGCCGGTTGCGTTCCTGGATTCAAAGATACAGTCAATCGAATAGGGATATCCATTCAATTGTTATAGAAGTCTTTTTTATATATCCTTTGCGAAAGTGAAGTGTATGAATCTACGCAGTGTGAAGATGTCCGCTCCGAAAGTATATGGACCTGCTTTGGCAGGTTATTTTTCATGATTGTTTGTCAAATAATTACTCAATCCAATCAGTACCCAGTGCTGTTTTTTTTAATCCAGCAGATGTGGGAATCGAACTAATGTTACCCGGATGCGGCTTTTCGGCTACCGGGGAGACTTCAACTGATGTATATCTTCAAATAAACCTCTGAATCAGTTAATTGTATACTTTCCCATAATATAGTAATCATTTCACATACATATCAAGTTACGATCAGATCATTTGTAATCATACGCTCATGTTTTTACATGAAATAATAATCATTTTGTGCGAATTTTATGACATAAAAATTATCCATTATATTTGAAGCTATTTAGTAAATTATGAGACATTATAAATTAGTCTTTCTATAAATTTGATATCCTTAAGATAAAATTTAAAAAAACATCAAGTATATTACGAATTCAGTAGTTTTTTAAAGTGGTTATTCACATAAAATATAAATAATATAAACACTTACATATAAGTAAGTAACTTTTGAAGACTCATTAACCCGTTGAGGAGTATGGACGTACATTGTACGCCTTGTCGCCTTATTTTCACAGCCATTCTTTTATTTTTTAATAAAATTTTATCATTTCTATTGATATAAATATTTAATAGATATCTCAATGATATGTATAAGTTATCATAATTATACCAGATATTTTTAGACTAGAAAAAAATACATAAATATTACA
>JAGVSQ010001242.1:10416-29258 GCA_022683975.1 Rhyacophila evoluta | reverse complement strand
AAATTTAAATGCAGTTTATTTCTAAATTTCAATTTTATTCGAATTTTGAACTCATTTTTTAACCGTGTTATATATGTAAAATACTTCCAAGCATAAAAGTCTGGAAAAAATTGCGGCCACCCACAGATATAGTATGACTCACAGTTCGGTAAGCACAGGTCTATAAAGATCAGTTTTCAAATCATCCTTAATATCATATTATGCCTGATTTGGATATGGTTAAAACATCTTTTACCTCAACGCACATTTGCACAAGATATTTATCGAATGGTAAGGATACCTTTAACTGACAAAATATTTTCAACAATAATTTGAATTTAAAATAATTTAAAAAGACTGGCAGTTATAACCTATAACAATATTATATTATATTATGCGGGAAGGTTATTTTTACAGTTCATATAGTCTCTTAGTAATCAACAGGAAAGGTATATATTTTATTAAATACTTTGCTTTAAAGATTGACAGAAGTTACAAAAATCAAAAATAAACATCTAGTCAAGATAGAGGGTTGCCAAAAACTAAGTTAAAGTTTTGGATTTAACAACCATCGATGTTTCTTTACAAAATTGAAACATGAGAGCCATCCTTTGTTGATTATTCTTACATATCGACTTCCCTTATGCATTTCTTTAAAGGGATCTTTATGAATAAATGAGTACCATGACTACTGCACGCAAGACAGCTGCTCACATGACAAGTGCTTGCATGACAACTGCACACATAGACAATCGCGCACATGACAAGTGCTTACAAGACATCTGCGCACATATTGAAGTGCTCACACTAACACAGAAATTAATATTGAGACATTTTATACTTAATTTACGTACTTTTAAACACTTTTCATTTGTGCAGTTGTCTATACTTGCACCTGTCATGCAAGCACTTGTCATATGAGCACTTATCATGTGAGAAGCTGTCATGCGTGCAGTTGTCTGGTTGCCGAATGAATGAACCATATAGAAAAAAATATCTTGAATACCCAAAAAAATCATGGCAATTTACTGTACAATTTTGCATGGTGTAGAGTGTGGACAAATAATGAAACACAGCGGCCACCCTCAACGGAGATGTGCACAATGACGAACTAGAGGATTAGCCACTGATTCTGGTGAAAAATTCTGTCAACATGAGTCTTCACGCTGGGGAGATCCATATAATTCATTTTTGGAGTGTACATCTTCACACCATATACATCCATTTACTACTATTTCGTATCAGAAATGGTAAAAAAATCTTAATTGCATTTTTATTTTATTGACTGCTAATTTAAACAAATCATATATACTTAAAGATCAATATTTATATTACGTTTATTATTTAACAAAAAATATGAAGTTGACTTTTTAAAATACAGCATTTATTCCATAAAATTCACAAAATGTTGTTGAAAATATATGATTTTGCCCTGTATGCCAGCGATTTTCGAGATATTAAAGCATGCAAGAAAAACGATTTGACTAACACGATTTGAGACCCACAGATTTTTGGTGTGACCTTGCATACATATGTGCCACAGGTATGCATTTTGCAGGGCAGTTTATGAGTGTTCATTGATTTCTTGCTCGAGTTGGCACAACACTTTATGTTTTTATAATTATAATTGAATTTTAAAATATTTTTTTTTATATTTATAAAAAGACAGATTCATTCTTACTCTAGAGAGATTAACTCACTCGATATAATCGATTGTGTCAGCCCTTACGACCTCTGTATAATTTAGACTAAAATAATATCAAAAAACTGGGAATATCGATTTTTTTATTTTGTAAACATATTCTTCGATATATTTCATTGACAAATCCATTTTTTAGACCTCAAATATTGTACATATAGTAAGAGAAATACAGGGCACGTCATCGTTTGACTTATCGGTGAGTCATTGGCATGCATCGAGTTAAATATCAATATGCAAACTCTATCAAGTGAACATTAGCACATTAGTATGTAATATATAAATGTATTGTAGTAAACTTACCAAGAGCTCTTCAATACAAGCCAAATGAGCTGTAGACAAAACAGCTTTAATATCAGCTCCAGTAAACCCATCAGTAAAAATTGAGATTTCTTCAAGATCCACATCATCTGACATTTTCAAATCATTACTAAGTACTCGTAATATTTCTAGACGATCATTCTAGTACACAAAATAATTGCCATTACTAAACACCAATAATTGTCCATAATAAATCATATATAAAAGAAAATGATTCACATATTAGCTATAAACTTTCAGTTAGTATTTAATGTAATACATATAATATGCTTCACGAATTATCTAGGACAATACTAACTTTTTAACACTCCTACCATAATATATTTACATCAAAAATCAATAGTCTTCACTAAACTGTTCAAAACTGTATTTCAGTTCCAACTACTGAATCATATATTAACCTGTTGTGGCATTGAACAGTGGATGTTTGTGTCAAATCTGCCAGGCCTAAGAAGCGCTCCATCCAGTAGGTCAGGTCTTGATGTTGCCGCAATTACAGTCACGCCTTTAATGGCTCCTTCAACACCATCTAATTGTGTAAGCAGCTGATTCACCACACGATCTGTCACACCTGTAGAATCATGACCTCGTCTAAAATAATAAAATAACACATTTTTAAATCACAAAATATTTCATAATGATAAGTCTTAATTATTTATTGACATGACATGACATACCGTGGTGCCAAACTATCAAACTCGTCAAAAAACAGGACACATGGTTTTTTCTTCTCAGCTCTGTAAAAAAATAACACATTATCAATGAGCCCTAATGTTAACACTCTTACATATTACATTTATAGAGACGAATTTCATACATACTTTTCGAATATATTTCTTACAGCTTGTTCGCTTTGCCCAATATATTTTGAAAGAAGTTCTGGTCCTTTTACACAGATAAAAGATATTTGATTGAACTTTGCAATAGATGATCCGATAAGGGATTTCCCTGTACCGGGTGGTCCAAATAATAATATACCCCCTGGCTGTTTAGGGAATAATCCAGGATACTACAACATGAGGAAAAGTTACTATTATGTAATATTTTCATTATAAATGCAGCATTCTATATTTGAAAATAGTTCTCCAACATTATTTCCATGCTATAGATATTACAAGTGATTCCACCGATCATAATAGCAACATGAGTGAGGCTGTTGGATGAATATACCTAAATAAGCTAACCTAAAAACATACTTTTCTATCATATTAGCTTTATCATTCGATGACATCATTCATTACCAAAAAAGCCAAATAAAATGGATTTCTTTTTAAGGTTTTATATTTTTTTACTTCATATGATTACTATAGGTCTGATTAAAATAATATTATCTATCAACAGGTTTTCAATTTTTGTAAATAGCCATCATAAGAAAAATCCTTATTCAAGAATCCCCCATCCTTGAAGATTTCTTGAATTATATACTATTTTTTCTTTTGAAATTATATTATATTTTTATAACTTATACATGTTCGACTATCTAAGTATTTTATATAATCATATTATATTTACATCACGTAATGTTGTAATTATTCAAATATCATAATTACTGATCATGAAAATATAGGCAAATTTATTTCAATTTTCTTATAATAAAGGCACCCATCATAATCAGGCACCTTTGTGCTGTGCATAATCTGTAGACTAGCATGGTGCGGCCCTAGCAACCAACACACTAGCATGAATTTATACCATAATTATTAATAATATTCATATATATATTACAGTCTACCTTAATTGGCCAGCAAACAGTTTCAATTAAAACCTGTTTTATATCTTCCATACCACCAATTGTCTCCCAAGAATTTGTGTCATTATTGGTTTTATCATTCTCACAATACTTGGATTCACTTTCCGGAAATGACAACACTGTATTTTCACTAACTAAAAACATAAGTATAAACTAGAGTTCAACACTACTTTAAATTCATTAACATTGGATTCATGGATCATTATATATAATATAAGATACTGTCATTTCGCCTTCAAAACCAATTATGTATTCAAACATATCATAAACTAGGTATTGCTTTTTCTAAGCGATATGCACATAGCTGGTTTTGAAAGCGCAAAATGTAAAATATGCATTTCGACATATTAAGCTATATTAATTTACATGAAAGGTTTGAAAGTGTATTTACATATTGAAATATCAATTGATGAAACTTTTTTTAAGCCTTCACAATTTAAAGACTTTTCTTTATAGATTGTTTAATACCCATACTCTCAACCCACTTGACATCCAATTGTGTATTTTTAAATCTATATAGAAAAATAGTTCCGATTATGGGATACAGGTATAAACAAAACTAGAGTACTATTATGTGTTATTGTATTTTAAGTGAGTATATTATTTATAGATCATGAAATTATGACATTTAATGAGAATTTTTGTGATGTTTCATTTTTTGGTTTTCTAAAAATTTATATCATAATATACAGCAATATATTATGATGATGATACATCTATTTGTGACTTTTAATCAATTATAAATTTTTCAATCGAACCTCTAGCTCAGGTTGATCCCCAATAATATTTTATCAACCACCTTGGCAATCCATGCTTTAAACCTAAACTATACTACTCATTTTACTAAATTGGTCACAATTCAATTAAATATAATACAGAATAATAATCCATGGTAATTTAATCAATAATGTCAACAATAAATAAGGACAATCTTAACATTGTTAATTCTTGAGAAAATTAAGCTCCATATTTACATAGTGATAAAAAATGTTGTAAAATAATTACCTGCATTTTTAACAGCCGCAAAAAGCTTAGAAGTCATGGTGTCAACTAAGTCTCTCACATTGAGTCCAGATGTTTCCAGAGCCATTTTTTCAAAGAATTCCAATCGCATGTTAGATATACTGTAGACACTATTATAAGCAATATGTGTTAATAATACTAGCCGTTCACTCTGAAAATTTAAAAGAATCCCAAATTTGATTATTTTAATTGATAAAATCTAATGAAATATGGAAATAATATTTAATTTTCCTTTTTTGCAAACAAGTTTTAAGTGAATCATTAAATTATTGCTAGATATTCTAAAAAAAGTTGAGAATAGGAAAAAAACCTGTAGTAATTCTGGAATTACGTAAATACTAGCTAATACTGTTTCACCCTTAGCCACTTTGAATGCTGAATGTAACCTATCCAATCCAACTGCTGTAATGATTACTGATACACCATTACATCGATTTAGCATGTTTTTTATTGTGTAAACCAATCTAAAAAATAAAAATATATGAAAGAAAAGCAAACAAATATTAGGTGGACCCGGAAGTAATGTCCTTTTTTGCCGCTATGCATTATTGAAGGCGATTTTCTTTCTTTCGTCTTTTATGCCATATGCAAACAGTTAAATCGTTGGAGTGAAGTGTTGTCCCAAATGAGGCCAGCTCTGGTGAGTAAATATACCAATATCCTTCAGCACGATAGCGCCCGTACGCACATAACTGATTTAAGAAAAAAAAATAAACAACCTTGGTTGGGTTGTTTTATTCCACTCTGAGTATTCATCGGATCTGGCGCCCTCCAATTACTACCTGTTTCGTTCAATGAGACAGTTCTTAAAAGACAATAAATTAACCCCACAGATGATGTAAAATCAGCTCTATCGGCATACTTTGGATCTGAACAAACTCAATTGTTCTGATTTAACCAACATATGCCAAAGAGCAGTCGAAATGACAGGAAATTATGTTGTAATTAAAATTGTTGTATAAAAAACAAATTATTGCAAATAATTAAAAATGTAGGTTTTTAGTTTTATTGAAAAAACGACATTACTTCCGAATTCACCTATTATAAAACAAACATTATCAAAGAACAAAACGTAGATAGAAATTGACGTCAGATAATTGTGAATCTATTATTAATGTCTAGTAGGCAAACTTAATTGATTAATTATATTCTATGATCATAGGTTATTTTTAATTGCCTTGGTAGTTGATACCTTCCACCTAAGTGAGGTGAGTTTAGATGTTTTAATACATAAATTTTTAGAATAAGATTTGTCAATTCTCTTGGTAGACTCTTTTTTTTCTTTCATTCAAATTCTCTTTTTATAAGCTTTTTTTATATAATATTTTATTACTTTTAAAATATTTACATTGTTTTATATAAAAAAAATTTTAAATATGTTTAATTTAAGCTGTTGTAATCTTTTTATGTTGTGTTGCGAATGCCTTGAACATATAATTTTTAATGTTCCCAACAAGTAAAATAAAAATATCATATCACATATCAGTATTTTAAGAGAAAATGTACCAACGTGTCATAATAAATTGCTTCCTGGTGAGAGATACCTTCACTTTCGGCAGGTATTATCGATTCAATGTCATCACAAATCAAAATTGATGGACTATGCTCTTCACATATTTGGATTGCATTTCTAAATATTTCAATAATGTCTCGTCTTCCCCTGATTGCACGACAACCCAGTCTTAAAAACCATACACCCATATCAGAGACAATCAAATTACAAATACTAGTTTTGCCTGATCCTGCAACACCTATTATAAATTTATAATAATTAATATGGTGACAACAATGTGAATTACAACTTTACGTAACTTCAACACTGAACTTACCAGATATTAAAATATGAGTATTTAAAGATTTTAGCCCACGCAAGCTATCCTTCAATAATGTATCAGTTTTTAGTGTCTGCATACAATGTTCTATGATTAGTTCATAGCATTTTACCTTTCTGCATAATCCTTCTAAATCAATCGATTGATCATGATTTTTTATGGGGGGCTGATATGGTTGTACTCCAGTATTATTTGAAATCACGCTACATTGACGTAATGTTTCTCCGTTGACTAATGCATACTTTATACTCATTGGGTGAAGCGTTATTTGGCAAGAAATATTTCTGACAGGGCTCATTTGTATTATAACTCCATTATTTATCAAAATAGGGTCCTCCATTGTAGATTGTCTAGTTATATACATTTTAAAAACAGTTACTAAGTCGTCTTCACCCAGTATATTATCACTCCGTAGTGGAAAGATTTCTATGGACTTTGGTATCAAAGATTTACCTGTCACACGTTCTAAAGAAAGTTTCATTCCAGTTTCAATATTTAAAATATTGTTTAACTTTTTAGTGATAATAACGGAAGGATACCTGCTAATAATGTCTAACTCCTTACAATGAATTTTTTCACTAATATGCTTGATTTTGACATATATATTTGTGGGCAACTCTCCGCTTGAATCAATTCCTTCTTTTGGTAGGGTTTCATTAATGGTGTTATTCATACAACGAAGGCTATAAATATCTGAATTTTTTTTTTTTTTTAAGTAATCTTCCTTAGTATAAATAACAAAGAGCTGATTTTGATCAAATAATTCCTGAAATGAAGTATTTATAACTTTTGTTGCAATTACAGCACGGAAACAAAGCGGCAACACATTTTTTTCTCTGTATTTTGAAAGTACTTTATTGCATTCTGACATATAATAACTTGGTGATTTTTCCAAGAAACTTTTAGGAATTTCATTTCTTGTGCTGTTATTGATATTCTCAAAATTACTCATCGAGTCTAGAGTATTGGATATATTATTTTCTAATTTAATCGTAACCTCTGTATCTTGTTGTAAAAATGCAGTTACTGAAGACTTAATAGATAGCGATATCGATGGTGACACCCACACAACCATTGACTGATTTTCCACAACAATACGTAACTGATCTAGTAAGCATGATTGGACTTTTTCAGCATTTGATTCCTAGAAAAACAAACCAATAGTAATCATAATATATAAAACAATGAAAATTAAAGAAAGACATATTTTTAATGGCTCTGGCCACTTTCACGATGCTTACCAATATTTCAAGGTCATCTGCAGATGATGGATAAACTGTAATTTGTTGTAAAGCAGGTGGAGCAACAGCATTACGAATATTAATGACTGATCCTTCGGCTATACCCAATTGCTTGGCAAATAAAGCACTAATTCCTATATGTCCATCGGCTACATTACTATCTACGCACCACAGTAAGACACTTCCATTTTCCCAATAAATACTGAAACAATTACCCTGTAAATAAATGAGTTTGAGAGAAAAAATTTATGAAAACATGAAACGCAAAGAGTAATATATGAATGATAATGTACACACATTTAATTGATTTTCTATATTCCTTCGATTTAAATGACCAAAGCAGTTATTACATGGTATATATTGAACAACAAGAGTACAATTCACCATATTTGATTAGTCTTAGAAAGACACTGGTTCCGTTCTGTCTTTAAAAGTGAACTTTGAAACAAGAATTACTGGGTTTCGGTATTTTGACGTTTGAACTGTCAAAGCATTCTCATTGACTCATAGAGAATGATTATTTTCTTCCAATGAAATATTTTTTTATAAAATAAAATTTGTTGGCAAAGGTCCTAATTACGCATCCAATAATTTGGCTCCCCTCACATTGCGAAGATTCATATACTCCAACGCCGGATCGGATATCTTCACACTGTGCAAATACATAAGCTCCACTTTCGGAGCGGACATGGTAAAAAATATTTCTTTATTTTTTACACGATACGGTAAAAAATACAATGTATTTACTAAAAGGTAACATATTTTTTCATGGTAAAAGAAGCTTTTGCACACTATTAATAAGAATATACTCGTATTGATTTCAAACAATCAATAATAGTTATAATGTGGATTCAATGTAATCTTTCTTTCCAGGTAAGTCAGAAATGCATTGTTAATAAGATGAGACAGAAAATTAATTTGGGTGTAAATCCTTAATATTTTTTGTGAAAAATTTAAGAATTTATTATCTTGGGTAGATTAAATAGGTACGAGTGGGCGTTTTTGGATGGTTGAATAAAATAAAAAGAGTTGTTCAACTAAAAATACAATCATAAATTATTTGTGTAAATTAGGACTAACTATTTATTGTTATAATAAAAAATAATCAGGAAGAATTGTAATACTTAATCGTTTTATAATATATAGGTATTGATCCAATTCTATACATTATTGTATCATGATAATTATGCTTAATATGAATTCAACCAATGAAAAATTCATCATGCAAAAATATAATTATCTAGTCAAGATATATTGTTGGGTATCCCTTGAAGGCTTACACTTTGTTTAAGTTTCTGAGATTGGCAATGCCATCTATCATTTCATTGGTGAAAAGAAGGCAATAGTTGGATTTATTGACCAATCACAAGCCAGCAATCCATTAACTATACAATCGACGGTTGAGTTTTGAGCTGGGTAGCCCTGGGCTTGGAAATCTTAAGCGCTATTCCGAAGCAAACATTTGAAACGGTTTTTTGCTTGTAGTTTATGACAATCTTATTAATAATTGAAAACTGGAAGCTGTGAACACAAATGTGCCCGTAATAATTGACAAGCGCGCATTGGTAAGTAACTGTGCTATGTCATTTATCTTCTTTTTTTTTACATATTTGCAAACTTAGTAGTGACAAAACGTTTGTTAGAGTAGGGTCTTTATTATTCATTTGTTTTTATAATTAAACTTTACATGGATACTTGCGTCTTCAACTGAAGTGAATTCACTCATCTGGCTGCCGCGCTTTGTGAATTAATCAATTCTTAATAATTCTTTGTTTTTGCAGAATCTGTAATTCATTGTAAACTTGGTATGCGAACAACTGTATTTTACCTCCTTTATGTGTTCGTTTGTTCATTTTAAATAAGTTATGCCAGAAGTTTTTCTACCTTGTTACTAATATTTCGAATTGTTTACACCATGCTTTCATGTATGAGATTATTCTCGTCCTTCGTGTGGGTAGGCAATTCCTTTCCACCGCATTGAGCATTCTTGTTACTTGGTCATTTAAATTTAAAAAAGTAAAACTGTGTTATTCTGCCTCGTTTATGCGCTAGAAAAATCGTTACAAACAATATGATTGTACTTTCGAAACGACGGAGTCTGTGTAGGCTACAATATAATTAAGGAGGGAAAAGTTAGGGCTGCGTGACATTTCGTTATGCCGCCTTTATTAACTAGATATTATGAAAACATTTTTAACCCAGGTATTCGGTACTAATTATTGAATTGAGGTGGTATCATATTAAATTTATAGCTATGCATGCGCAACTTGGGTGATTCGACTGATATAATAGATTACGTTTCTCTATGATTTCACCACAAGTAAATAACTAACATACTCTTGATGAAATAACTGCACTGTTTTTCAATCATGTGTATTCAGTGACAATACCATTGATATCATTGATACTCTTAAAAGAAACAGTGACAATACATGACATAATCTGGTGGTGTCAAATCCAGTAAAATATTTAGTCCATCCTAAAAACTGAGGGTTGATATTCTGCTGGAATGACATGTTAAATTTCTTTACATAATACATATTTTAATAAGAACCATTTTGACGTTCAATACAAACAAGAAGTAACATGCACTTTATAGTTTAGTCACCGATATGAAATTGATGTATGATTGCCATCTTCTGCGTTAACTTAAAATCTATGGAGATAGCTAGGAGTTTCAAAAAATATTTTATTTCGTTAGAAAATTCAAGTCACATGCAAAGCCACTCTCCTTCAGAAGTGAGTTTCAAAAAGCATTCAAACTGATGTCGCCCAATTAGGTACCACAATTCAAACAACAAACTTCCAGATAGCCATAGTACTAAATCTTCATCCGGTGGGAGTTTTGTGATTCATTGAATCACAGTCTCTTTCTGAAAACTCAAGAAATCAAGATGCTTGAAAACGCAGCATACTATGCAAAGAAAGATAAATTATACTATTTGACACTAGTATGTGTTTTCACACTCGTTTTGTAAATAGCCCATAGGAGCCCCAATATTTTTTCTAATTTAGATACCATAACTTTTAAATAAATAAAAAAAACTTAATGTAATGTAATTTCTAATATTTTTGACTGACGGTGCTTGATGGAAATTGATTTTAAATAATTTAAATTTTGGCAAAGTGGGTAGCAAAAATAACTGCTCATATAAATGAGATGGAAAATTCACTGTATGTATTTAACAGTGAGTTGCAAAACCGATTCCAGATATTATATTGATCAATATATTTTGCATTGCAGGTTATTTTCACACAAAATTAAAAGATTTTATCACATTTGTAAACATATTTTAAGAAAACGGCAGAAAAAGGAATACACTTAATGTCTGGTAGACAACAATTATTTGAAAGAGCTTCCAGAGTGCTTTTTACAACTCAGCGACTCGGTTGTTTCACAACTGGCTTATTATATCCATAATATCATTCTTTTTGATTAATTCCTTGACCCATGTGACTATCCACTAAACTTGAGTAACATTAGTTTAAGCAGTCTTTATCGAAATTTGCTTGATTATTATAGAAAGATTATGAAATGTAGTTTATTTATGCCTTGTGCAAGTAATTGTGTTTTTTTTGTAGATTTGGTTTGAAATTCAATCAATATGGCGCCAATCAAGTTGGCGAATAAGGATCCATTCGTAGGGTTATCTGCAGGTACTAATGGAACCTTGACTGTCAGAAGAGTGAGCTCAAGAAGCAAAAATGGAACCGCCGCTAATAAAATAGTTAAAGATGTTTCAAAGCCGATTGGCAAAAGAAAAGCTGGGAGTCCACTGAAAGAAATCACCGCTAAAAGAGCAGCATTTGGTGACATCACGAATGCTATTGCGAAAACTCTTATCAGTGATAAGGACAAAAACATTCCTATTAAAAAAGTTACTATTGAAGCGAAGACACTTCCTACATTAAAGGTATTTTAAAAAACAATTTTACTTGTAGGTCATCTTTGTTCACCAAAGTTATTTTTACATAATGGTTTCAGATTTAAGTGCAATATATCACTTGTGTTGTGTGTTGATTTGATATAGTTTTGGAATCATCCTAATTCAACTAGCAATTTAGTGGTCTAGTAATTTTTTAGTTGTGATATCGAGCCGTAATTGGCAGAAAATCGTAGCCGTAATCGTATAAAAAAATCATTTTACAGAAGGAGGTTTTATTTTAAATATTTAATTTAATTTTCCTTTAACTAAAGATACGGTTTAATGAAAACTTGATAATTGTCCCATATTCAGGTATTTTTGGCTCTTACGATGTTTTGTCGTGTCCTTTCTAGCTCGATTATGCCAATGCGTAGTACACTAACGATACCATGTACAATGTTTTTTAGTCTCTATTATTTGATTACAAACACAAAATAAAGACACAGCATATTCAAATGCAAGTGAGAAAGAGTGAATACCTACCTATTCATATAACTAAGGATGAAGTAATTACAGGTCATGTCTCACCATACTTGTGACACATTTTATCGTAAATGGCTAGTTAATACGATAAGATTGTACTCGTAAGCGACAAAGCAAAACATCGAAACCGTTATGTTTTGCTTCGTCACTTGTTCGCTGAAATTATAAGATAAATCATACAATAAAATGAATCATGCATATTATTATGACTTCGGCTGATGCATTCCTTACAATCATTTGCTAGTCTAACTAAAATAATTTAAAAAAAGAAAATCGCCAGATGGCTGCTTACGATTTTTTTGCTGATTATGGCACGATATCTTGTAAATATTTATTGGAAACTATCTTCTCCATGCAGATGAAATCCAGAATCATTATTTTCATACAGTATATTTAAGTATTCTGATTTCTACATTCATAACACATCACTACTATCTAACTTATCTAATATTCAATAATTACATCAATTTTAAGGTATTAAAACAAAAATACCAGGAAAACATACCTCCTTTGGTGGCCAAAATATCAAAAACTCGTAATGTGACTAAAACTACAAATTCTGCCGTCGATGCCTTGCAAAAGCAACTGTCTGCTGTAACTACAAAAGATTCTGTTAAAGTACCTTCACAATCGCTTACAAAAATCGATAAGGCTTTCAAATCCCAAAAAGTGCCTGATGCATCAAAGAACGGCCAGAAATCTAATAGATCTAATGGATCATGGAGACTCAGTGAAGCGAGCGAAACATCTCTTTATGTTTCTGCACTGGAGGACATGTCAGTATTTCCTTTACGCTATAATTTTATCTATCTTGTACAAATGAACAATAATTTTATTATTTCTACAGAGACTGAGCTAGTAAGATGCGTGTTTCAGCATCAGAAATTGCAATTACAAATCCTATTACTGCATAAATTTAAAAGTATAGAAATGGATACCTAATGGGTTCAGTAATTGTATGATACCCTGTGAAAAATAATTACGCTTTAATTTTTTTTATAGATGTACACAGTGAGAATATATTCTCTCCGAAAGTGAAGTACATGTCTTAACAGATTATTTTTTATGAGAATTGTTTGTCAGACCCAATGCGCATGCATCCAGTCCTGTATTTTTAGATTTTAAAAATCTGACAGATGTGGGAAACAAACCCGCATTCCCCGGATTGCTAAGTGCGCACACCAACTTCCACGCTACCAAGGAGACCTTCAATTTTATAGCAAATAAAAACAAATGCATTTAAGATAATTACAGTGTAAAATATTACTAGTTTTTTTTTTTTAGTGAATAATCTATTTAAAAAGTAACAAAATGGAATGTGTTTGTGCAAAATGATTTAAATATACTTTCCATCCTGTGTTGATAGTTGCCTATATAACAATTTTAATTGACAATTCAATTCTAACGCTCTGTAGCTCGAATCAATCAATAATCTTCTGATTGGTTTTAGATCAAATGAATCAAAAGTTCCAATTGCAATACAAAACAAATGTGATAAAGATTCCAAGGTGAAAGAATCAAACCTCGTTTATATTGTTGAGGAAGAGCCTCTTCCTGTTCCAGAAGGGGTTAGTGACTTTGACAAAGATAATTGGAATGATGCCTTTCAAGTTTCACACTATGCAATGCATATCTTTAAATATTTGAAAAATCGAGAGGTCAGTATTATGTGATGCATTTAATTGTAATAGTCTCATGAATGAGTATTTTCTAACAATCATTACTCTTCTAGTCTGAGTACCCTATTGTGGATTATATGCCCCGACAAAAGAATCTATCGAGCTGGATGCGAGCCTTGCTTATAGATTGGATGGTGGAGGTTCAAGAAAGCTTTGAACTCAACCATGAGACTTTATACCTCGCAGTCAAACTAGTTGACATATATTTATGCAAACAAAATACAGGAAAAGAAGCCTTGCAACTTCTTGGAGCAGCGGCATTATTTGTATCTGCCAAATTTGACGTAAGTTTTAATATTTTGTAAACAGAATACACCTAACTATTGTTTGACAGTAGCATAATAATTTGTTTGATTAAGTAGCTTAAGTATCCTAAAGCAACACCAAATGGTAACCTTCCAGACTTGACTTTCTTGAAAAAAAACATGCAACCTGGTTTTATTATTCCACAACTATATGAAATATTAGGATAAAAATGTTGCATGAATAATATTTTCCTGCTAATATTTAATTCATGATAATTTTTATATGATTGTTTGAACTGATTTTTGATGGAACAATTAGAAAGTTCCTATATTCCAAAACAAAATATATTTATTTACTGCAATATACCAACATGTAATATATATTTACCAACAATTGTATTATGTATAATGGGAGAAGTATGCGTCTGTTATGATTATTTAAATGATTTTTAGGAACGGATTCCACCACTTGTTGATGATTTCTTGTATGTCTGTGATGGAGCATATACTTTACGACAGCTTTTAGGAATGGAAATCAATCTCTTGAAAACAGTTGAATTTAATCTTGGAATTCCACTCTCCTACCGATTTCTGAGGCGCTATGCAAGAGTAAGTACATTCTACTTAACTTAACATCATTCTGTATGATCACAGAAGACAATTGAAAAAGTCTGTGAAATGAACAAGAATACCCAAGATGGAAACGCATTGTTATTTTGCATAAAACTTTGAATATTATTTTTGTAAAGATTTTATATTTCATGTTGTGTATGGTCGGTAAAGTCAGTTGACGTAAATTGTCCGAAAACATACACCCTTTTGTTTCTTTTCGTAAATTGCGATTCAATAAATTTTTCTCATTGATGCAAAAATATTCAAATTGCGTCTTATAAACTGTTTTGAGATCCATTGTTTGCATATGAACTACCTAATATTATTTAATTTTATTTTAAGAATAAATATGACAACAGTTAATGTAGTTACCGCGTCATGTAGCCTGGATACCAAATAAATAATCTTGTGTTATGTGGGTATACTACCTAATTTTAAACACAAGATAATAATTTTTATAACACATGTGAAAAATAATCTTATGTTTTTGTGAGTTCCAATGAAATTTGTTGACTTTATTAATATTTCATATAACATATTATAATTTTGTCTGTAAATACTTGTTCAAAGTGTGCACGAGCATCGATGCCAACTTTAACCCTTGCTCGGTTTGTCTTGGAGCTGTGCCTAATGGAATATGCTGTAATTTCCCTGTCAGATAGTAAAATGGCTGCCGCTGCATTGTTTTTAGCAACTCGTATGAAGAACTTAGGCACATGGACCACTACACACATCCATTACACAGGTAAGAGTTTTATTTTATTTAAGATGGGAAACTGATGAAGTAAGATTAAGAAATGATACTGTTTAAATAAATAATCTTAAATTTTTGAATTAACTTATTTTTAATAAATAAATTTGAATATGATATAAAAAATGTCTTGGGAAAAAGTTCCTCGCTTAAAATCTTTGTGGTGAATAAAAAGTCTGTTATTTCACAGAAAAGATGGGTTTAAGAATTTGTATAAACACTAAGGAACTACATAATAAAAAAAAAATGCCTGAATCTCTGCTATAAACAAAGGCTCAGTTTTGAATCAGAATATTAGTTAACAATGATCAGAATTTCACTTTTTTATTACAGGATACACTCTTGAAGAAATTTTACCTGTTGCTAAAGTGCAAAACATGTGCCTCCACAAAAAACCAAAAGAAGCCCTGAGTACCATCAGGAATAAGTACTCGCATAGAATATTTTTTGAGGTGGCTAAAATTCCACTCATTGACAACAATTTTTTATAAAATGAAGCTGTAGTGCAATTTTGTGGTAGAGTTTAGATAAATGTTTCAGTACAAATAGTAATAATCATTTCTAAATGCACAGGACATTGACAAGACAAGAACATGTTTTTCTCTATGCTAATGAATGTTTGATTAATTTATATATATGTGCATATGAAAAATAAATATTTTTTTTTCATCTCTACAGAATATAAATTTGTTAGGAATTTATTTTTTACATTTATATCAATTTTGTATCTGGTTTATGTCTTAATTTTCATTGTATCCTAGTATTGCCGCAAAATAAAAAAACATGTTTTAATTCAACTGATTGCAGAAAAATATTATCAATTATTTTTATTGTTTAAATTTTACCTCATTCATATTTATCTTTTTTATGGATTATTTTGTGATTTGACAAGTCATCCAAGTGACATTAATAACAATTTTAAATTCTAATAGTATAAAGTTGATATTATTCATAATAAATTGTAATTGTATTTTTTTTTAATGTCGTGAGAGTGAATCTGTTTATCCAGTATTTACGATTATGGGTGTGATATTTTACTACTTGTGTATTTATGTGCCTTTGGATACAAGTTTTAAGTGTGGAATTATCTTTTTTATTCATCCTTCAGTTTAGTTAATTGACTGTGCTGGCTGGTTATAGAATTAATATCCACAAATTTGCGAGACATTTTCAAAATAGTCATTCTAAGTAACAAAATCTACTTAGGGTATTTAGAATTTTTATACTATGCATTTTGATTGTTTTCTTGTGAGAATATGTGCACATGTTGTTTATTAACGTACAATCAGGCTCAGTAATAAACACCAAAGAATAAGTGAGGGGGTATTTCCAAAGTGAACTTATTCCACAATGCCAAAATTAAAAGAATATTTTAAATGAGTATTTTTTGTACGAATGAACCATATAGCATGTTTTTCAATGTTTATTTTATTTTAGAAAATGATTTTGTCTACCGGTTTGCATGCTATATGGATATAGTTCTTCTATATAAAAAAATGCTTGTTCAAAATCTTTATCTTTGAATTTTAGCATAGTGGATTATGTTCATTTTCGAACTACACCCCTCAATTACAATATTTACATTTGAATTTAACAATATCTGGGATTTAACTCCTGTACACATGAAAATTTTAACATCGATGGTGAGAAGCTGGTAACTCATAACCCAGTTTTGTTTTAGAATTGATCCCCATAACCAATTTTTTGGCAACAGTTTATATTTTCAATATCTAGCTTGATTATAATCAGTTTGTGTTTTTGGTTTAAATTTGGTTCCAAGCAGTCAGCTTCTGACTATCAATATGTGGTTGTTATCTGTAGTCAGATCGGGCCATAAGATGGAATACCTTTCAGAGACATAAGATGGAATACCTTTCATTGATGTCTGAACTCAATTCGATCTACCAAAAAAGTTTATTTTCATCTTTTTTCTCAATATACTAAAGGGGTTCTTATTCCAGCAATTCCTTGTATGGTTTATTGGACGAGTGTGACCCCATTATAAATGAATTTGATTGTAAATAAGCAGCAAATATATCTATCCATCAAAACTTCATGAAAAAAAATTCATAGACATACCTCAATGACTTACACCAATATTCAGCATGTACAATTTTCTGTGGGAAGTGTGCTGATATGAATATTATAAGCCTGTTTTAAATTGATTGATAAGAATATTGATTAGGATCTATAAAAACAATTTGTTTATTTTTAGCTTTTTTCAAGTCTTGTGACTTCTTTTCAAATATGTATTAGTATTTGTAAATAAAACCAATTCAATAACAAAAAAAAATTGTATCATTTAAATTCTTTGCTACATATCATAAATTAAACCCTGCAAAGCTAAGCTTATGGAAATGTTTAAGTCATCACTTTTAGGTATGTATTTTTAAGAAAAAGTATTTTATTCATTTGGTACTTCTACAAGTGAAAATTCTCATATTGATGTTAAAATGAGTTCTAAACAAAGAATAATAATGATTTATACAATGTGTAACTTTGAGAGAATGCTGTGGAAATGTTTCTGTCAATGTTGTATTTATACTTATTATTCAAGTAAATGTAGGATGTGGTACACAAGTGGTAGTGCACAAGAACTCTGCACAAATCGGTAAAAACAAATTTAAATATTGGCACTAAACATCCTGTTTATTACAAAGAAGATGAATGTTCAGCAGAGAATTTTGACCTCGACTGCAAAAATATTCTAACATCATTTTTACATGGAATGGTTGTTGACCAATTTCTCCGTTTAAATAAATAGGCATGATTATTTTTGTGCACCTATACAATTTTAATTAACAAATCACTGAGATATGTAATGAACCAAGCTGAGCGATCCAAACTAATGTGCGGGATATTTCAGAACAGTTTTTTTATATATCCTGAGTTAATTAAAGATTCTTCGAAAATATGGAACAGTATGATAAATAAGAACTAATATAGTCCTGCATTGCTTTGCACATGTTTTAATTTATAACACTTATTTACATAATTTAAGGAAAACAATCTTACTGATATGGGTATGTAATATTTTTGTTAGTACATATTTCCTACTACATACTGTAATAATAAATTAATAATTATGATGGCATTTATATAAAGTAATAATAAATTGAAACTTTATTTCAATAGGCAATATAGTTCATATAAGGGTAACATTTTACATTTAAAAGCTATGCCTAAAAATAAAAACTACAAAATAGCCTAATTGTATTTTCGGTAGTTAAATATTGACTTAAGTTTTTACTACAAAGTTTCAACGGAACTTCACCAGGGAGTGTAAAAAGTTCTCTAATAT